>JARHVA010002207.1:0-25000 GCA_037957365.1 Torreya grandis
TCATTTTATAGCTTTTGTGTGAGTCTAACCCATTCCTAGATATACCAAAAGTAGAACTAAGACACCCTCTAAACATTAGTGTGATCCTTTGTAGTATAGTATATTGCACTATTGACTAAATGGAAGTGATAATGTCCCCTTTATCCTTACTCCGTCGATGGATATCTTTACATTCCTCAAAGCACTCCTAGGGTCAACCTAGACCTATTTCACATCTTGGAAAGCACCAAAATGCTATATATAGAACTAAGACACCCTATAAACATTAGTGTGATCCTTTGTAGTATAATATATTGCACTATTGACCAAATGGAAGTGATAATGTCCCCTTTATCCTTACTCCATCGATGGATATCTTTACATTCCTCAAAGCACTCCTAGGGTCAACCTAGACCTATTTCACATCTTGGAAAGCACCAAAATGCTATATATAGATAACTTTCATTCAATTATCCACTAGATCAAAATCAGATGTAAATCTTTATAAACAAACTCAGAAATAGTTTTGAAACTCAAGGTCATTGATCCCTATTCTACCCTACGTCTACATACACCCCATATGCATTAGCCTAGAGCTCAGATTACTTAGATTTATAGTCTCAAGTCTCACTTAAAGAATTAAAATTGGTAATCATACTAGCATTCATTTTTACTTTCACCAAAACTTAGATTGGGAGAACCGCATTAGGCTTGATCCCTTTTCAAGGTATTGATATGTAGGTAACACTCAACACATGGGGTGTTGAAGTCACATCCAACTTATGTTGTTATTACTACTCTTTTTCTAATTTTAATCCTTAAACACCCTAAAAAAACATTGAGGCCTAGGGTTTTGCATTAAATTAGTTAAAATAAGGAACACATAGTGAACAAGCATTTGTGAACATAAGCACATAATCCTTAGAACTAGGTGAAGGTCCCCCCAAAATCTCATTATCCTTGATATAAAAAGGACACTAGCAAGGTATGATACTATCTAAAGGATCATGCTATTGTCTAAGAGGGTTTATAACTCCTAATTGTTGTTCATGACAACTTGTATAATTATTATACCAGTTACCAACCTATCATTTGTCTATCTCAATCAATGTCTATCTAAGTAAATATCTCAAAATTAATTTACTATTTATAAAATAATTAGATAAACCTATTATTGTAAAAATTAGAGGCTATTGATATTACTATGTTTATTCCTTGATTTATTATTCTATCACTTTATCAACTTAGGATTTTACATTCCATAGATCCCTTAAATATAGTTCCTAAATACCCTAGTTTACCATTAGGGTTTCCCTTCTTATTTCCAAAATTTGCCTAGTTTCAATTTTTAGCCTTTCATCATGATTATCATGATGGAAATTAATTTTTTACTTTTTGGTACAAAGTTTGGTGGTTTATCCTACATGTTTAATTACCTACCATTTATATAATGATGCATATGTATGTCACTCTTCTCGTGGATCACATTAAATTTTAGCTTTCTTCACACATTAGTCCACCTCCTCTTGAGATCTCCCTATATGGTGAACATTGTTGCATGGTCAATTTTGAGTTACCATCAGCTACTACTTGATGAAATGAGATCAAAGGAATCCTTTTATTCCTATTCAAACCTAGACCAGTTGACTACCTTCACTCCCATCCTACCTCTACTACTTTCCCTCAACAAATAGTAGATCCTACAACTTGATATATCGATAGATAAAATTATATGATTCTTTAGACTATACAATAATAATTTAATCCCACCATCCTTCCTCATCCCCAAAATAATAAAATGGGACCTAGGGATCAACACAGAGTATATGATATTTTAAATTAGTTGAGAAATACACCATCTAAGATTTCTATATTATAATTACTTTAAAATACAACCATATTCAAAGATATTCTTTTTCAAACACTCAATCATACATCTTTGCCTCAAGATATAGAGCCAACTTATTTTCTATATGTCATGAACACTATGATGACATTGAGGATGTTATCTCTTTTATGAATGCGAATTTTCCCTCACAGATAGTTATTTATCAGAATCTGCCAATTTTTATTCAAGCATAAATCAAAACCATTTCTATTAAATGAGTTATAATTGATAGTGGTTCAAGTCTTAACATATGAAACCTAACATTTTTATAGACTATGGGGGGTTGATATAACATCTATTTAGAATACATATATGAACATTTAATGTTTTAATGACATTCTTTGATAGGTATTCAGTTTTATTACATTGGATATCACGGTTGGGACAAAAACCTTATACACATAATTTTAGGTGATGCCTAATCATTTATAGTACAATTTATTACTCAAGAGACCTTGGATACATATAATAGAGGCAATACCCTCTAACTTTCATAGATGTGTCAAGTTTTTGCATGATGGATATTTATACACTTTTTCAGTTGATAACCAACCATTTAGTTATTGTAGAGTCACTGAGATAATATATCTTTAGATGGGACACCTCATGTTATCATAGATTCCCTACCTCATATAATTCATATAGAATAGATGCATACATATGAGATTAGAGAATCTAGCACCACCATTCCTACACCAATTCTATATCCTCCTACAACACCATTATCTTTACCCATGATGGAGAATGATCTTTTTACAACATAGTTATCCTTTCTCATGGCAACTCATGAGATTCACATAGAAAATTTACCATTACTTGTTAATTTAGAGGAAGTATACATAAAAAACTAAAATACATATTTTGAGACAACAATAGAGGATAACATAACACCCATTAATATTGTTGATTATTTATGTGGATTGAGATTCAGACCAGTAGGCCCTGGAGAGTACAATTATGATTTTAGGTATTCATACCTTTACCTACATAGCCATCACCACCATTTAATATCTCCACTGATACATGACCTAATACTCACTTGAATTTAGAGGTAGATTATTATATACACTAAATACATATGGTTACATTTATGTATATTGATCCATTTATCTAGATTCAAGCAGGCAATTTAGAAGACAAACCACACCAAATTTTATAGATATTACTTGATAGAGGATTGATGGAACTACTCATATTTCACCAGATATCTATTAGTATATTATCATAGTAGGATGAGAACACATTTTATCATTTTCATAGGATTACCATACATGATATAGATACATGATCAACATTATAATATAAATTGAATAAATTTAAGGCTCAAGGCACTAACTAGATTACACAACCTCCACCTCCACTAGTAAAAGTACCATGATAGACTCTTCACTGACAAAAACATTCATGGAATGATCCATTGACTATTTGGGCCTTCATAAAGGACCAATACATCCCTCATGTTTCTATATATGAGGATTCTAATCCCAAAACTTGTACATTGGCATTCTTGCATCACATAGGACATCAGGTTGTTGAGCTAAAACATGCGATACATTTTTAGGGATCCTTAGGACATATCACACTACCAATTTCATGTTGTGAAAATTTAGTCAACACACTAATAATTGAATGAGCATATGCACTCATATATAGGTTACACTTGGTATACATGCTTATAGGTAATGGATTCCACAATTTATCAAATTGATAAATTATTGTCTTTCAATTATGAGGGACACAAAGTTTGCATTATACATGGTGGCATAGATGAGAATCATATATTTCATATAGATACCTTGTGGTATAATTTGGTCTACCCTAGGACCATAAAAGAGGCTTCTTACATAGTAGAGAAACATGTTATTCAGATGCACAAAATATAGACTAATTCCAAGGATAAGGTTATATTTGTATCAACAACATTGTATGATGATCATAGTTTTGATGATTTATTTGAGTTTAGTTATATTTAGTATCTAACATTAGATGACCTCCCAATAGATTTACCATTTGACTATCTGCATCCTATGTATGTGCTCCTAAGTCTATAGAGGCACTTCATTTCATTTGTAAATAATCTCATTTATTTACAGATTACTTATACATAGTTTTTATTTTATTTTATTCTTATATATAGTTTCATTTTCATGTTGATTTTACATAGATTATACTCAAAAAACATAAAAACAATATAACATATTCAAAAATGCAAAAAAATTCAAGTATTTACTCTAAAAATACAAAATTTAAATTGTATGCATTTCCATGTTTACATTCCTTGTATTTTCTAGGTACTACATATGTTATATATGCTAGTATAGTTAGTTTTATCATACATGAATGATTCACTTGTTATCTTTGAGTGTTCACATATTACTACATGGCTTAGGTCCTCTACACATATCTAGATTTGTTACTATTTATCCATTGAGGGCATCATGCTATGCAACTTCCATTTTTCTAGGTTGTATCACTCTATACTCTACATCACAGATTTAGATTTGATTATATTTTGATATTGATTATCCTATACTACACTAATTTTTTTAACTACTAGTAATATAGACCCATCTTATGTACATATTTTCTCTTATGAGAATTTATACCACATACTTATGTATACTTTAATTTATATCTCTACTAGTTTAGATTTGATTGTATATTTTTACTTTTGCATCTATTCAAGGGCATTTGAATATGCCATTATTATACAGCTCGGAGCCACTTCTTTCATTATATGTATAATTTGGACATGTATCCATGTCCATGTGTGTGCTTTATTGATTACGTATGTGGAAATTTGAACATGTCCTTACATGTGGCTCTAAGCCAACCTTGTTTTCTCTTTGCATATGTGAACATTTAAACATGTCTTTGTATGCATTTATCTTTCTCAAACTTAGTGAATTATGCCCAAGTCCCTTGTATTATGGCTCCTTGGATTACTTTATGGGATTCATGTATTTTTATGTATGCATCATGGCCATGACACTTGTCTATTACTTGTTGATTGCACAACTAGTTTATGATGCCATGATGGACCTCATGTATCTCCCCTTCCCCTTTAGGTGCCTTGATAGACATCATACCCCATCACTCTGGGTAGTTACTTAGATTATATCTATATTTTTGTTCATATACATTTTACATTGTTATATCCTATATTTATAACCTTTTGAATGTTAGATCTAACATACATCATACATTACCAAATATGCTCATATTATCTCAAATTTTGATGTTAGTATATGCATTATATTGGTTTATCACATAGATATCATATGTTTTTAGTCTAACATGATGTATATCTTTTATTTTTAAGATAGTTATTTTAGAGTTTCCAACAACTCCCCTCAAAATAGGGGGCATTCATAGGGGTTTGTCATAGAGATCAAAACATCCTCGTACACTTAGAACACAATATTCAATACGCATACATAAAATATTACAGACTAGATTTAGGAAAACACAATGAAAATAGTCACATATAGATCAATCTTAGTTTTTCACAAAAAAATAACACAACATATAGGAAACTAGCATAGTGCATTATTGACTAAGAGACCACACTACTATCTAGTGGCCCTAGAAATAAAAAATTATAGAATAATTAGAAAGGTGCAATAGTTATACTTTATATTTTCATAGTTTTAGTCACAGATTATTAGACATGTTCATTATATACTTAGTTTTTACATAGATTACATAGGTTTTCTTAGATTGGGGACATTATGCATGGCATGATCACTCCCATTCCATTTTTAGACACTAAGACATAGATTATTGAGACTTAATATATAATACATATACATATATATTACATTTGTGGGAATGTGTGACACATTATTCCCATATGTTTAGTTTGAAACTAGTATTCTCAGATGGAATAGAAGCTCCATGTCATTCTCCACATTGTTAGTCCATACACCATTTACACCATGTTTTTCATTAGATTGATGCTTTATTCCATCTATAGTGGTTAGTATTCTCAAGTGGCCCTTGATCTACATTCTTGAACTACCAAGTGGCCCCTGAGCTACATTCTTAAAGTCCCAAGTGGCCCCTAAGATATTTTATATTTCAAAGTTTTTATGTGGCCCCAGAGAGATCCTACATAATTTTAGCTACATCACACAACTTTAGTTAAATTATGAAATTTTAATTTTAGATGAATCTATTACACATGGGTAGGAAATGATGGATTCATATCTTACTTGATTTATGGATCCACATACATAGGAGGATTGGACAAGCCATCAGTCCAATCCAAGTTATTCATAAATTATGATCCACTAAGCATGGGTGGGAAATGATGGAGTCAAGACCAGATTGAGTTCTTGAGCCACCCACACATGAGGATTGATATATCCATTAGCTTTTTCCAAGATATTCACCATTTGATCACCATATAAATTCACACACAAGATGTCATTAGGTTTTACTTGGTTCATGATCCCATTGAGGTGTATTCAAATTTCCTCTTTATGTCATATTTTTACTTATTTTTGTATTTGATTTTGATGTTTATTAAGGAATGATTCATTCATATTTCATTTATAAGACATGTAGTGGATCATGATTCATAAACTTAGACCTAGATTCATGGGCTTCACCTCTTAGTTAAGTCTAGGTATGTTTCTTTTCCTTTATCCTAGTCATTTCACTTTGCTACAGTTCTATAATAAAGGGGGAGGATGTAGTCATCTAAAATGTCATTTTGGTGTAATGAGTGTCACCTATGACCTCCTTGTCCTTATATTATCTATTGACCTATCTTATGGACTCTCTTTATCATTTTCCATCTTTTGTGTGAGTCCAACACATTCCAAGATATACCAAAAGTAGCACTAGGCCACCCCCTAGGTACCCAAGTCTCTTTTTCACCTATTCCTACCATATGGACATTAGTGAAAACCATTGGACTATAACACACTACATTTATGACTAAAGGGAAACACTAATTTTTCCTTACTCCTTAATCCCCCAATGGATATCTTTTCATTCCTCAAAGTACTCATAATTTTGGCCTAGACCTATTTCACATCTTGACAAGTGATAGAATGCTATATAAAAAATCAATTTCATTCACTTATCCACTAGATGGAAATAAAATGCAAATACTCATAAATAAACTTATAAAAATTTGTGAAAATCAAGGTCATTGATCCCTATTTTACCCTACTTTTTCATACACCCATCTATATCATTCCAAAGCTTAGATTTTTTAGATTTCTAGTCTCAAGTCACACTCAAAGGATTCAAACTAGCACCCATACTAGCATTCACTTTCCCTTGAACCAAAATTTAGATTAGGATAACTACATTGGGCTTGATCCCCTTTCAAGGTATTGGTATGTAGGTAACACTTAACACATGGGGTGTTGAGGTCATGTCCAGTCTACCCTGCTAGCACCACTATTTTTCTAATTGTACTCCTAAAATACCCTAACAAACATGGAGGCCTATAGTTATACATTGAATCAATTAAAATATAGAAAAAATAGTGAACCAAAATTCATGCACACAGGCATATAATCTTAAAAAATAGGTGAAGGTCCACCCAAAAGTTCACTATCCCTACTACCAAAAAGACACTAGCACAACATAGAGAACACTAGCATGATGTGCTACTATCCAAAGGACTACACTATTATCTAGGAGGGTTTTTTACTATTTATTATTAATAATGATACCTTTCACAATTCCTATACAAGTTTTTAACCTATCATTTTTCCATCTCAATTAGTGTCTAGCTAAGTACATCTCTTATAATTCATTTATTATTTATAGAATAATCAGATAAATAAATTATTTTACAAATCAAAGGCTATTGATATTTCTATATTTATTCCTTGATTTTTTATTATGACACTTTACCAACCTAGGGTTTTACATTTTGTAAATCCCTTAAAAGTTAAATCAATTACATAATTAATATAGGTAATTTTATTAGTCTCTCTCGCTAAAGAGGCAAGTCTTCCATTAAACATCGAAGATGTCATTATGAGTTTAGGATAATTTTGAGGTTGGTGTAATTGTAATCCAAATAACTCAAAGTATTATAAATTATATAATGTAATGTATGTAAGAAAGCATATCTTCAATCTTAATGGATTTTTCTTACATTGATTTTCTCTAAGGTCTGTCTTATGTTATCTCCATTTGTTGATGTATTTGTTAATTTTGATTGCTTGTTTTAATTCATAAAAACTAGTATATTAGGAAAAAAACTTGAGAGAGCTAAAGAATCATGTGTTACATGAATATAAATTGTTTATAAATTTTAAATAACTTCACATTGGTCTTAAAATTATATAAAATAATTTCAATTGTAGTCATTTATGAAGTATTGGCATGTTTAGAGAGTGAAGGAATGTATACAATGGATGTAGCATGTGGTGATTACATGTGTAGGGCTGAATACTATTTTTTATGTTTTACATTACACTCATAAATCTAGGATACATATTAAAACAAAATTATAGGTGTTTTATGGCATATAAATTAAGGATAACCCATTGTATTAAAAGGATTCATGTTGGTAAAGCTTAGTGTGGAACATCACCTAATTTACAGATCATATAGGTGTTAGATTAGGTTTTTATTTTACTTTTAAAGGTTTTCCTAACACATTTATACATTTTGTTATATATTCTTATGTGTTTTTTTATTAACAAGGAAGTGTAGGGTTTATTAGTTGAAAAAATTCAACCATGGGTAAAGCTTTGAAGAGACAAAGGCTTCAAGAGCTTGAAGATACAATCTATAAAAATAAAATGAAAATAAATAAATTAATAAAGTATTTAGAAACACTTAGAATATTATAATCAAGATATGTAATATATATTAATGAGCCATGGATAATTTCTCATGGGTACCACTAAATATTTGTAACATGAGTTACAAACTATGGGAGAGATGTTGTAAAAGTTAAAATATGATGGTGAAAGATTGAAGGAGAGATATGATTATACCATGCAAAGGAGAGCATATTCTACCAAAGATTCATAAACCATTATTTAGGTGTGAACAATAAGCTATCCACCATATTAACTTTCTTTCCATCAATATCCAAATGATACCTTTGGTAGATTTTAAAAACATACAAAATGATTTGGATATAAGTTACTAACCAATATGGGTTATGATGGAAATATCATAGACATCAATGTCCAAGGAATGAATAAACCCATCAAGGTTTGGTAAAATATCCAATATATAGGTTTGGTATATATGAGTGGTAAAGAATGAATTGGATAATGTTCCAAGACATCTAAATCAAGGAAATATTCCAAAACTAAATATCACAAGATAGTATCTCTACCAAAATAGCCCATACAAGGTAATTTCATCATTTACTTTATCAAATATAATGAGGAGTTTGACTCTTAAAATAATTTGAATTCATGTCATGAAGAAGAAGGTATAATTGTGACAACTAAAGGTCTAAAGAAGTGTCTCAAAGAAGAAGAAAAAATATCCATGAAGAATGAGAATGTACATTATCACTCCATGACCAAGTGAGTGAATGAAAGATAGAACTAAATATGGGACATCCTTTCAATAATGTGAAGAACATTAAATACAAATATAAATAATATCCAAATAGAGGTGAACATACTAAAGGAGGAGGTAACACATTACCAATTCATCATCCTTGCACAAATGACATACCAATAAGGTATGTAAAGAATAAATCTTCCATTGTTTGCTTCAAATGTAGCAAAAATGTCCATGTATCACAAAAATTTAACTATACATATCCATGTTATTTTTGTGGAATGAATAATCATTGTGTGGCCATGTGTTGGAAGAGGAAATACACCTGAAATAATCCTATATCTTTCAAGGCATAAGATGAAATTTATAAATACCACTCTCCAAAATATAATATGGATAATGGAAATAAAATTTTGTTGTCTAATAAAAATGGAAATAATAATTGAAGTTTTTTAAATCATGAATTTCCATTGGCATGTAAAATGTTGGGATCTTCATTCACAACTTCACCTAAAGAATTAGAAGGTGAATTCCAATAAGGAAGAGTTGTCTACAAGCAATATGGATGTTTTTAAAGCACCTCAAAATATATAGGTATAAAAATAATAATCTTCTCAATCAATTCTAAGGTAATATGTATCAAAATAATAAGCTCACCTATCTAAGGAATAATCAATGAAGCAAGACCAACCTATAAAGGATTACCCATCACCATTTATAAGAGGTAAACATGGTAATAGTTTAGACCTTAGAAGGTTAATTTTAAAACTTATATTTTAATTCTCATATCATTATAGAGATATCTAATGTGGAAACCATAAAGAGGGAGTATCCCATAGATAATTCTTCATCACCAAAGCAATGGCTAATGGTAAGCCATTATTATTGGTTTCATGGATAGAGTATGCATAACTATGATGTTTTATGATGAATTTTAAAACACACATGATTGTATCATGGATTTATAGGTTGGTTTATATAAACATTAATTTATAGTATTCCTTTATTGGTTTTGGTATGTACATGATAACATTAAAATAGTTCTAGCAAGTTTGTAGCATGCTTTTGAATTGTGTATACACATGGAATAAGGCTGCACTAAGTTATCCAAACTAGGTTTTTGTATGATATAAGTTGATATGACATGTTTTTGGTATAGTTTATCATTATCTTGATTTAATGGGTTCTTCCATGAAAGAGGAAGAAGTGGCATGACATTAGGTCATTGGTATAGAGTTAGAAGTATGTCCATGGAAAGTAGCACTAAACAAGAAGACTACAAGTTGTGATGGATGTATGCTTTGATGTATATGTTCCTTCATTGAATAATTTTCATTAAATGTATTTTTCATTTGATTCGATGAAAAATTTAAATTTCAAGATAGGGGAAACATTGTAGATTTAATTATATGTTTCAATCCATGTTTGTTGTATTGTTGAATTTTAAAACCTAAGATAAGGGTAATTCCTAAGTATTTTGATTTGTTGTAACACCACTTACCTAATGAAATGTGTTTTCTTCACTTCTTAAAATCATTTTGGATATAAATGAGGATGTTTTATAATCATATACTCAAGGATAGATTCAGCCTAGTATAAAAACACATGTATCACAATAAAGGGGTTAACAGGAATATCCATAAGGAATACCAAAACACTAAATAGTACAACAAGTTTAGTTAGAAAATATTGTAAGGATCAATGGACCCTTTATCAACTTGGGTTTTTATATAATTACACAATGACTCTATGAGAGAGAGGAACAAGGAACAATCTAAGATGATGGTAAAATTAATATCCAATTTGAGAAAATAAAAGGAAAATCCTTATATTTTAAGCCTATATATTTTATGGGACAAATATCCTTAATTTTTTTGGAATATTATCAAAAATTTTGATTAATCAAATCGTCCAATTTATTTGGTAAGATAATCAAGTGTTAAATAGGGGTATTCATGACATGCTAAGCCATTGAAAAGAGAATTTATATTTTAAGGGATTAAAAATCATATGGTTCACATTAAAAGTACTTTTATAATAAATATTTGGATTCCTATTGAAAATTTAAGTAATTTAAAAAAAATTCCATGTGATTTTAAATTTGTATGCAAAATTTATGGTCTCCTGAAGTTAGAAGACTTTTTGTGGTTATGAAATCACTAGTTTATGTAGGTGGTAGTTTCAAAACCACCTTGGTGGGTTTTAAAACTAACCAAGAGGTTTTTAAACGATAAAAATGTTTTTACAACCTTAATTTGTAGTTTTTAAACTTCCCTATTGGGTTTTCCATGCATATAGTGGCAGTTTTTCTCATATAGGAAGTTCAAGAGAGATAGAGGTGTTTGGGCTTCATTTTTTGACTCTTAAGGTTTTTGTGCAAGCCTAATAAATGTTATTATGTATATATGTGAACCTATAGAGTTAAAATATGAATTTAAGGAGAGACATCCAAGGAATTCATTTAGTTATTCCTTTACCAACTCATTGTTACATGTAATTTAATTATTTGAAGACTACACAACTGAGATAGTTAATTTTCATAGTCTCTCTTGTTGAAGAGGCAAGTCTTGTACCAAATAATGCAAAGGTAATTACAAGTGTAAGATAATTTTGAGTTTTTTGCCTTGTAATCCCAAATGCATAACATAGTTGAAATGAGGAAACACAGCTTCTCTCTTGCTATATATTTATTACATTGATTTTCTCTAGGGTATGTCTTGTGTTATCTCTCTTTGTTGATGTGCTTGTTTCCTTTTATTGCATGTTTTAGTTCCTTTCAACTAGTATATTATTAAAAAAACTTAATAGAGGTCAAGGATAATGCATCACAATCATGGTAATTTTTCATAAAGTTTAAATAACTTCATGTTGGACTTAAAATTATATACAATGATTTCAATTGTAGTCATATATGGAGTAGTATCATATTTAAATATTGAAGGTATCAGAGTTGTTGCCAAAATCTAGATAACACAAGTGCAATGGAGACATGATCACACAAGATGAAACAAGTGCACACCACATAGATGCTAAAGCAATTTAAAAATAACACAAGAAGATAAATTGCACAAGACAAAATGGAGAAAACCAAAATCTGATTAACATGAGATGGCCAAAGTGAGGAATACATATAGGAGAGTAGGTAAGTAACTCCTCCACAAAATGTGGACAAGGCACCCCAAGAATAGACTATAACTCCTCCATGAAAGGTGGTGAGAAGATGCTAATAATAGAGAAGTAACTCCCATCAAGGGAGTATGACATTCTTATGACACCTATGACACATCTATGACACACACCTCCACATAAGCTAGCCTATCCCAAAAATGTAGGAAAACTCCATGTATGCAAAAGAAATATAATTTCCCTAATTAATAAATAGGGAAAAATAAAAACCTACGCTAATACCCCCCATAAGCGCAGCTTAGGTGGGTAGTGTGGAAATATAAAATGGGTCCCAGTAATGAGGCCTGATGAGGTACCCATGTACAAATGCAATCTCCCATAAGATAGAGAAAAGGAGAAAACCCCTAGAAAAAAAATCCCGCCCAAAAGAGAGACATACAAGAAAGAAGAGGCTAGTGGCCCCCCTAAAGATGATGGCACTGCAGATGTGGACTGCACCCCAAGAAGAGCTCATAGATGAATGAACTTGCTCTCAGTGAAAGGTTTGGTGAAGATGTCTACAACTTTATCTAAAGACTAGCAAAATATCAAGTCAATGACCTGACTATGAATAAGCTCTCGAATGAAATGCATGTGAATCTCTATGTGCTTGGTCTGCTGGTGCTAAACTGGGTTCTTGCAAATTTGAATGGTACTCTAGTTGTCACAATAAATGATGGTGGGCTACCTGATAAGAATGCCAAACTTAGAAAGTATCCCCTAAAGCCAAATAGCCTCAGTAGATGCATTAATAACTCCTCTGTACTCTGCCTCTGTGGATGATATAGCAATAACATTCTGCTTCTTACTAGACCAACTGAAAAGGAATAGAACCTAGAGAGAAACTATAACTAGAACTGGACTTGCGAGTCTGTGAATTGTTAGTCCAATCTGAATCTATATATCCAACCAAGTCAACCTCTATGCTAAATTTGTAATGAATCTTGTATCTATGTGAACCCTGTATGTAATGCAAGATCCTCTTAGCTACTTTCCAATGCAGCTCATGAGGTTCCTGCATGAATATGGAGACAAGTCCCACTGTATATGATATGTTAGGCCTAGTGTGAGTCAAGTAGATGAGACTACCAACAAGTTGTTGATACCGAGTGGCATCAACCAATAGTGAAGAATAATCAGCCTCAAGCTTGAATCCTGATAGAAAGGGAGTCAGATATGGCTTGCAATCAGCCATGTGAAATTGAGCCAATAAGTTAAGAGTATACTTACGCTATGCAAGTGAAATCCCTGAATTTGACTGTGAGATCACGATGCCAAGGAAGTAGTGCAATAAACCCAAGTCTATCATGTTAAATCTATCCTAAAGAGATGCCTTCACCATTGTAATAGCCGATGAAGAACTCTCGATGATCAAAAGGTCATCAACATATATAACCAAAATCAAGAGCGAATCATCCTGCCATAAGAAGTAGACATTGGGATTAAAATGGTAACTAGTGAAACCCACTGTGAGAAGGAAGGAATCTATCTTGGCATACCAAGCTCAAGGGGCTTGTTTGAGGCCATAGATAGATTTATTAAGTCTACATACTAAGGAAGAATCTTGAACAAATCTTGGCAGCTGCTCCATGTAGATCTCCTCCTCTAGGTCTCCATGAAGAAAGGCACTCTTCGCATCCATCTGGTGCACATCCCAACCATGTGTTGTAGCAATAGCCAAGGTGAGTTGGATAGAAGTCATCTTTGCAATGGGTGTAAAGGTCTCTGAGTAGTCAATTCCTACCACTTGTGAGAAACCCTTGGCGACCAATCGCACCTTATACTTATCAACTGACCCATCTGCTATAAACTTGGTCTGATATATCCACCTACATTAAACCATCTTTCTTCCCTTAAGAAGTGAATTCAAGTCCCAAGTGTGATTTTTGATCAAGGAATAACATTCTTCCTCCATAGCACTATCCAACTCAGGTACCCCTGATGCCTCTCAAAAAGTCTGTGGATCTGAAACTATAGCAAAGATGGCATGTGGATCTCTTTGAAAATCCCCCCTAGTATGTCTGTCATCTACAGGATTTCCTGCCCAAGTGCCAACACTCTCAAGTGTCTATCTGGCCCAAAGTGGCCTAGAAGTGGGCAAGTCAAGTGTTATCTCCTCATCCTCTGACTGACTAGAGGTGGATGACTCTACATCACTATCCTCACTATCTAAACTTGAAGAAGAAGATGTCTCTGGATTAAGAACCTGATGTGGCTAATCTGAATCTGACGAGGAATCATCATGAAGAAGTAGATCCGATGAGGGAGAAAAAGTGTCAAGTGTTGAGTCTCTAGGACTCTCCTAAAAATGGACACTTCTCTTAATGAACAACTCATGAGTGACTGGATCTAGAAGGCAATATCCCTTAATACCATCTAGATATCCTACAAAGATGCAAGGCTTGGACTGACGTTCCATAACTTTGCATTTCTTCTTCAGAATTCAGGCCATGGCTAGGGATCTGAAAACTCTAAGGTGCTCAACATCAAGTTTCCTTTTATGCCAAGCTTCAAAGGGTGTTATCTATTTCAAAGCTTTGTGAGGAACCCTATTTTGAATTGAGCAAGCATAATTGATGGCTTCAGCCTAGTACTATGGTGCTAAGGATTTGGAGTGAATCATATAGCTACCCATCTCTTTTAAGAACCTATTCTTGCATTCTGCAACCCCATTTTGTGAAGGACTATAAGTGACTATGTGCTGCAAATAAATCCCCTCTGTGGTGCAAAATTGCTTAAACCTGATGTTGACATACTCCCTTTCATTATCAATTCAAAGAACCTTGATGGATTTCTCACTCTATTTCTCAATAAGAGCCTTAAAGTCTATAAAAATTTCAAACACTTCAAACTTTTTTTTGAGAAAATATATCCAAGTGTACCTAGAGAAATCATCAATGAAAGTGAAGATGTACTTGGCCCTTGTGAAAGATGGTTTGGGAAAGGGTCCCAATACATCACTGTGGACTAACTCTAAAGGTTGTGAAGCCCTCCAAGCTTTGCCTTTGTCAAATTTTGCTTTGGGATGCTTCCCAAGGGAACACCCTTCGCAAAGTCCTTTTGAGAATTGGACACGAGGCAAGCTAATGACCATGTCATTTTTGCAAATTTACTCAAGATAGCAATAGCTAAGGTGACCAAACCGCTTATGCCACAATTTGCTAACTCCATCTGAATGAGTCAGCAATGCTGTTGGAGAAGAATCTGATGAAAAATGTGAGAAGGTGTATAACCTTGCTTGGTGATTTGCCCTACCCACTACCACTATAGTATCACTATGCAACTCCTTGATAGCCACTGAATTTGGTGAAAACTCAACTCTCATGTCCTGACCAATGTGAGTGATTTGGTACACTGATAGGAGATTGGTTCAAAGAGAAGGAACACTTAGAACATTATTGAATGTTCCTCCTTTGATTTCAACTAACCCTCTCCCTGCAATAGAAACTAAAGTGTCATAACCCAAACTAATTGAAGTCATGCTACAAGGATCTAAAGATGAAAACTCAACTAATGAAGAGCCCATGTGGTGAGAATCACCTGAGTCGATGACCCATGAAGATGTAGAAGTTGTTGTAGCTACAAGGGCCTTGCCATTTTCTTTCTCCTTACCCTTGCCTTTTGCCTTGGTAGAATCTTGGGTAGATGAATTCTCCTTGATGGACTCAGGAAAACCTATGTTGTTCTTCTCTAGAAGATGAGTTAGGTGATCTATTTGTTTCTTCATGCATTTGTGTTCATCATGCCCTATCTTTTTACAATAGGCACACTTAACCTTTTCCTTCTTAGGTTTAGCATTGGAAGAGGAAGTCTCAGTGTTATTTTTGGCAGAATTGTTGTTTTCTTTATTCTTCTCTTGGTCCTTGTTCTTTTTCTTCTCCTCCTTTGTTAAAGTCTTATCCTTACCATTTCCAGCTATCAAAGCTTGGGGTTGAGTAGACTTCATTGTGCCCATTTGAATTAGCTTATCTTGCTCCCTAGTCAAGTCGGCAATGAATGAATCCAAAAAAGGCATTTTCCATGTAGTGCCAAGGGCACTTTCTATGGCATGGAAAGTGGAGACAAAGACTGAATAACTTGGACCTAAATTTGCAAGAATAGAAAGAATGAGTTGATGATCTTTCTTATCTATCCCACATCCTTTCAATTGCAATCTAAGGGCCTTAAACTTAGTGAAGAATTCTTATAGGGTGTCAAAGTTGCTAGGCTTAGACTTATGAGTTCATTTTTGAGCTCATGACCTCTCATCTCATCAAGCTTTCCAAATAACTTTTCTAAGGTGTCCCATATGTCTTTGGGAGTTTGGGAGGATTCTAGATGGAAGAAAAGTTCTGGAGACATAGACAAGCTCAGTAATCCATAGGCTTCATCACTACGGTTGTACCACTTGACCTTTTCAGCATCAGTGTTGGGTTCTACTTCAGTACCCATGGTGATCCTATACAACCCTTTACTTCTAAGAATGATTGACATTTTAACCTTTCATTCATGATAGTTGAAGGGTTTTAGGGGTTTAAGTTGAAAAGAATCCATTTTTAGCTGAATTTAGGTGAAGTTGTGTTGATTGTAAGTTGTGAAATTATGCAAAAAGGAGAATGAAAGCAAAGATATGCAAGTTGTGAAAAGCAATCACACCCCCCCTGAAATATTGAGCCCCCCCCCAAATATGTAAGTGCACACTAAAAAAGACATTGGACTCAGTCGAGAATGCGTCTTAGAGCAATCAGTGCAAGACTAAAGCAAACAGGACGTCGGACTCAGCCGAAAATGCGTCCCAAGAGACCCAAATTTTTGGCACTTTATAAACTATTGCATGTCAGGGGATCTCTAGCTCTACCAATTAGAGCACAATTGATTACTTTCTTATATGAAATTAAACATAGAATTATACTAGAATGATAAAGTAGCTAAAAACTTGAGACAACAAAGAATTTGAGAGACAATACACACTCTTGTATTAAATACTACTAAAAGAAAATACAATAAGGAAGATGCCACTTCTTCCTCCACCTCAAAGGCTTGCCACACCTCAAGACCTTCTTCTCTCTCTCTCTTTCTCAACACAACAACTCTAAATCCTGAGTTGCTATCCCTCCTTGAATGCTTCAGCTGATCTCCTTGACCTTACACCTGTAGATCTCCTTGACCTTGCTTGCTTCAATACTTTTACTTGCCTTTTTGATACAATTACAATACATGCCTTATGGGTCTATAAATAAGATCCCATGCTTACAAAAATAGAACTCAAGTTACAATAATTAGACACGCAGCTCGTGACTATAATTAGTCGCTTGGCATGCAAACACTTGCTTCGCTTAACTAACTGTTCGTCAACAGCAGTTTCAAAAATACACAGGCGATCGACGCCGGTCCCTGCTGGTCTGATGTTGCTGACGTCGACCAACTCCCTGCCATCACCGGTCTCTTTCTCCACTGCATTTGACCAACGTCAGTCATACTACCGACGCCGGTGGCTCTGGTTCTTCAACATCCTTTCTCTTGTGTCTGCAAATTGTTGAAGCTTTTAGCTCCACACCATAACAATGCATTTTTGACAAATAACAAGCCTATGCTATGGATAATTTAATTAAAAACACTTTTTAAAAAAATAGCACCCAAATCTGAGCTACTATTTGCAAGATATTAAAGGTTTAATTTTCCCATAAACTAGTGTTTTTACAAAAAAAGCACTAAAACATTAAAAAAATACCTATTTTGAGAGAGAAAGTGGCCTTCTGTTAGGGTGTGGAGCTAAAAGCTTCACCAAGAAGCATACTAAAATAGGTTCGGGTCTACACAGACGTCGGCGTCGGTCAAGAGCGATCGACGTCGGTCAGTAGCAGTTGCAGAGGCGCCGACGTCGGTAGTAGGGTCGGCCGACGACGGTCATAGGCGAACAGGCAGGAACCGACGTCGGTTACCTGCGTGTCCAGAAAGCTATTTCTGTGGACAGCAGCGAGTGTTTGCATGATGAGTTTGAGTTGTAGTCTCAAGCTCGCGTCTCTATTATTAGCAATATTATTTTTAGAGCCCTTGTTGAAGAGGCTTAACTGTTTGTTGTAAGAGCATGCTCAAGTTTCCTATTTCTATATGTAGGAAAGATCTTCTTAGCTTAGAGTAGTAGAAGAGTGTAGAACTGTAACAGTAGAACATTGTGAATGTTTGAAGGACAATACAGAGTTGCATCAATCCAGGTTGTTGGATTTGAGTGTACTTGAGAGAGAGCTCTTGAGGAATAGAGATCTAGTGAGAGATCTTGTGTGCATCTGAGAGAGGTGTGGAAGAACGAAGTTTCTTCATTGTATTCCTATTGTAAAGAGTTTCAATACAAGTTTTCAGGGTGTTTTCTTGTATATCTTGTTCTGTGCTATTTATCATTTCAGT
The DNA here is from genome assembly GCA_037957365.1 of Torreya grandis. Classification (NCBI taxonomy): domain Eukaryota; kingdom Viridiplantae; phylum Streptophyta; class Pinopsida; order Cupressales; family Taxaceae; genus Torreya; species Torreya grandis. The sequence goes on from JARHVA010002207.1 coordinate 18,917, forward strand.
TACTTATCTATCTGATTTATTTCCGCATTTATTGCTTTCACAAGTGTAATCTATTGTTGGTTTGATCCCCCAACACCTTCCAACCACTCATTGGATTTGGCATGGAATGAGGAATCCAAAGGAGGTTTGTGTGAGGGGGAATTGGCCTCCCACTAACTTGGGCCTCACCCTTCATCTTCGACAAGTGAAGATACAAGTTTAAAATGAAAAACCCCCAAATTACAAAATTGTCTTAAAAATTAAATATTCAGTCAAATTGACTAATTTTTGTTTTACAAGTCAATTTTAAACTGAAAATAATGAAGCATAGATAGAATGAAGGATGCCACCTATCCAAGGGATGCCACATGGGATGCCAAGTAAGGAAGGGGCGCCAAAATAGCATAGTCCAAAATTTTGACTCAGAAAAGACAAAAAAATAAATGTGTAGACCTGTTGGATGCCGTACGACCTGCTTGGTGCCTTGCTGGGCAGGAAAAGACTATGGCATGGACCAGAAGAAGGTGTTGAGTGCTGAAGTTGGCACAGACTTGCAAACTTGCGTGCCATATGGCCTACAGACTTGTGCTAAAGGAAGAACCTATAGACTTGCACGTCATATGGCCTGGTCAGCTATTGGAAAGGATGCTGCTACTAAAGCTTGGCATGGCAGAAGTGAAGGCTAGAAGCTAGGTGTAGAAGCTTGGTTGTAGAAGGATGCCGGAAGGACTGTTGTTTGGAGTTGTTGCTCCTCCCTTTGCTACTCCACACAACAATGGTGCCTAAAAAGAGAAACAAATGAACCAGCCCCTGAAGTGAAGATAGCCAAGACACCCAAACGCCAAGGATTTCCAAGAAAATAATACCAGAAATGATATTTTTTTTTAAATTTTAGATCAGATCTAAAAAATAAAAAAACAAAGAGAACTCCACTCCTCTTGATTTCAAAATGAACTAAAAGCATAACTAGACACATGATTACCATTCTTGCTCTGATACCATATTAGAGTTGTTTCTAAAATCTGGATAATGCGAGTGCAATGGAGACGTGATCACACAAGATGAAACAAGTGCACACCACATCGATGCTAAAGCAATTTGAAAATAACACAAGAAGATAAATTGCACAAGACAAAATGAAGAAAACCAAAATTTGATTAACATGAGATGGCCAAAGTGAGGAATACATATAGGAGAGTACTTAAGTAACTCCTACACAAAAGGTGGACAAGGCACCCCAAGAATAGACTGTAACTCCTTCATGAAAGGTGGTGACAAGGTGCTAAGAATAGAGAAGTAACTCCCATCAAGGGAGTTACTTATGACATTCTTATGACACCTATGACACATCTATGACACACACCTCCACATAAGCTAGCCTATCCCACAAATGTAGGAAAACTCCATGTATGCACAAGAAATACAATTTTCCTAATTAATAAATAGGGAAAAATAAAAACCTACACTAATAATAGGAATGTATGAAATGGATGTAGTATGTGGGGATTTCATGTGAATGATTACATATTATTTTTTAAAATGAAGATGAAAGTCATAATACCTAGTATACATCTTCAAAAAAATATTTGGGGTTTTGTTCTATGACATAAAACTTGAGAACAACCCCTTGTCTTAAAAGGATTCATGTTGGTGAAGCTTAATGTGGAATAATGACCTAGTTTACAAAGACATAAATATGTGATTTGTGTTATTTCATTATATTTAATTTACATTGTATATTTTGAGGTTTTTGAGGTATGATTCATCTCTTAAATGAGACCTTTAACTATGATTACATCATTTGGTATCAAAACAAGGTTTGCAGTCCTTTTTGGTTATTATTGTTTTTATGCATTTGTCAGTGTGGGTTGATAAAAGATGTATAAATTTTTAAAAAATATTATTGGGTATAATATGTGGAATTTTTTTATCTTTGATTTCAAAGGAAATGGTACATATAGGTGGTTTTAATTCCTAAAGGTCATGAGTGGATGGAGTGTCAAGACTTGTAGATTTGGAAGGATTGATGAAAGAAATGCAACCCCAATTAGAGGCCATGGAGAGCACACAAATTTGAGATGTTTTAATGGTAGAGTATTAAATTGATGTTGAATTCATAGAGGAAGCATCTTATGATTAGGATATAGATAAGAGTGAACCTGATGTTCGAGTATTGAATTTTTTTGTGAGAATGACAAGTAAACCAAAGGTAGACCCTATAATTTATTATATAAGTTTGAGTCCTAAAGATCTTATTGACTGAATAGCTAATTTGTAAAATAATAATAATAATATTAAAATATGGTATATCCCAAGGTGGTTTATTTTATTAGTGAAAAATTTAAAGGTCACACATCCTTATAATGGGAACCTATTTAAGATAAAATATTAATAAAAGTTAAAGATAAGATCAAGATTTAGAATAGATTCATCACAAAGCTAAAGGTTAAATTCATTCATGTAGATTATAACATGATTTTTTGTAAGAATATTAAAAAATTGTCATGAAATTGAGTTTAAAATATTACATCAAAGATTTCTATATACTTAGAACTAGAGTGGGTCATGTTGATGATAATACTAATAATATAATAATATATTTAAATGGATTATGCATTGAAATTAAAGATAAATTTGGGATGATTAGGTTTCAATCTTCTGAATAATATTATCAGTGTGTTTTAAAGGTGGACGACAAGTTATCATGTAAATAATTAGTGTGAGGAAAAGGAAAATTCACCTATGGATGTGAAAAAATAGGTGGAAGTGGTAGAGTTTAATTTGTGATAGAAGGGAAGGCAAGTATCTCACAATGAAATTATGCTAATACAAAAAATGGTAGAGGAAATTTCAAAGGTAGAGGATCCTATGGATAAGGCAGAGGTTGTGGATTCCTTGGTACATGTTTCAAATGTGATGAGACTAGACATAGAGAATTCGATTGTCCACATGTGAATAATGAAGAAAATTAGATAAAAAATTTAAGTGCACATATTAAAAAATTAAATGACTAAAATATTAAATATATTCATAATGTAGATGAGCCAAAAAGTAAAGAATATCACATGATGAAGAGGGTTTTATTGGATCCTATGAAAAAGGAGAATCTTATTACATAATTAAATAATTTGTTTAGAACCATATTTAATTCTAGGGGTAAATTTTTCATATTTATTGTTGGTAGTGGAAATATATAAAACATTTTTCACTAGAAATGGTAGATAAACTTTTTCTAAAGAGATGTATACATCCAAATCCATATAATATTTCATGGTCACTAAAGAGACATTAGGTTTTATTAAATGATACATTTATAATAAATTTTTATATTGGTACATATAAGGATTAGGTTTATGTGACATAATACCTATGGATGTTTTTCATATTTTTCTTGGAATGCCTTCACAGTATGATCACAAGGCATAGCATAATGGCCATATGAACACATATACATTTATGAAATATATATTTACACACACTTAATTTTTAATAAGTGGATAACATCCCCTATATTTTTATGATTTCAATAAAATAATTCTTGAAAGAGGTGAAAGAACAAATTCATGTTATGCATTGATTTATAAGCTAGTGAAAGAAGTGAGTGTAAGAATAACAAAAAAGGGAATAATTTTGATGGATTAAAGGAGATAAAGAATTAATTTGAGGATATTTTTTAAAATTATTTACTATATGGGTTGTCACCCATGAGAATTATTAGCCATCAAATGTATTTTATTCCAATCTTGAGTTTACCAAATAAAATGGCATATATGATGACACCCAAAGAAAATATAGAGCTAGAAAAGATAAGTTCAATATTTTGGATAAATAAATAATTAAATAAAGTATGATTTCATATGTAGTAATAAAAATACTAACACATAATAATAATGGAGAGTGGATAATGTGCACTAATTCCATATGCATCAACAAAATTACAATCAAGTATAGGTTTCCATTACTACACATGGGTTTTTTGAGTGGAGTGAGATACCTCATGAATATTGACTTAATTATTTGATATCAAAAAATACACATAAGGGAAGGTTATTAATGGAAGATAATTTTCAAGATACAATAGGTGTTATTATATGAGTGGTTGGTTATGCCATTTTAGTTAATTAATGCACCAAGTACTTTCATGAGATCAATGACTAAATTTCTTAAACCATTTTTTGGTATGTTTTTATTGTGAATATTGATGACATATTTATTTTTAGTGGAATAAAGGAATAAAACTTGAAACCCTTAATTTAAGTGACATACAAGTTGTGAGATGGAAATTTTCTCATAAATATGAAGATCTACAATTTTATGAAGAAAGAACTAATATATTTCGGATTTGTGGTTTCTCTAAAAGGTTTGAAGATGGATCCAGAAAAGATGTGAGTTATATTAGATTAAATATCACTATAAAATACATTTTAGGCTCATATATTTCATGGATTAGTAATTTTTTATGGGAAATTCATTATGAATTTCATTGGTATGTCTGCAACAATAATTGATGTGATACACAAAGATAAAAGAGATTTTGTGTTTATAGTAGAATCAGAACATAGTTTCAAAAATTGAATAAGAAGATACTTGAGTATCCAATATTGGAATTACCATATTCTATTATATATTTAAAATATATTTTGATATGAGTGGAACAATAATAGGAGCAGTATTGAGTCAACGTGATATACCTATCACATACTTTTGGGAGAAGTTAACTAATGTGAATTGAAAATATTAAGTGTATGATCAGGATTTATATGCAATTGTGAAATTACTAAATAAATGGAGACATTATTTTTACCTATGTAGTTTTTATTATATATAGACCATCTAACACTAAAATTCATAAAAATTAAGGGAAAATTGAATTAGAGACATATGAAGTGGGTTGAATGCCTATATAGTTATTAATTTATGTTGTAACATTGAAGTGGAAAATCAAACAAAGTTACAAATGTGTTGAGATGCATTTTTTTTAAATGAAATGAGATTGGAAGTGATAGGATTTGATTATATTAAAGAAAAATATAAAATTGATGAATATTTTATAGATACATGGAAAGCATGTGAAAAACTAGTGAGTGGTGACTAAACACCATGGTTAGATTAATTTATTCAAGGATTATTATACCAAGGAGTTTAACTATGTATACTGAGAATTTTAATGTGTGATAATTTAATCAAGGAAAATCATAGTGGAGATTTGGAAGGTCATTTTTGTTAAGAAAAAACATTAGTTCAAGTAATAATAATTATTTATTGATGTAAATGAATGTGGATGTGTTCAAATATGTTTAGGAATGAATATTTTTCCAACTAACTAAAGGGAAAAATCAAAACAGAGGGTTATATCCATCATTTCCTATTCTAGAAAGACCATGGGAGGATATAAACATGGATTTTGTTTTAGGTTTTTTTAGAATAGAGAGGGAGTGATTCCATATTTGTGATTATGGATAAATTTTCAAAGATTACACATTTTTTTAATGTAACAAGACTAATGATCTTGCAAATTTTTCATGTTTTGTTGAATAGTATAATATTATACAAAGATGTGAGATTTTTATGATATTTTTGGAGAATATTGTGGAAGAAGTTAAACACCAAGTTATAGTATAATTCAACATATTATCATAAAAAAATAGAAAAATAGAGGTAGTCAACATAATTTTGGGTAATTTTTAATATGTTTGATTGAAGGTAAGCTAGGAGCATAGTATAATATTCTATTTCAAGTTAAGTTTGCCTATAATAATTCAGTGGTGAATTGGAGTACAAGAACAACACCATTTTAGTTTTTTTATGGATAAATTCCAAGAGGATTTATGGATCTATGAAAATAAAGAGTGAACAAATAAAAAGTGTTGAAGTAGAGGATTTTGTAGAGCATATGAAATAAGTACCTAGGTAAGTGCACAAATAACTAGATAAATGTAGTGTACACTAAAAGTAGTGTGAATATGTAAAGAGAAGAGAAGTAGAATGTTACATTGGATTTTTTTATTTTAGCACACTTTAGGAAATATATATTTCCTAAAGGTACTTATGACAAATTTAAATGAAATAAAATTGGGCCATGCAAAGTTTTGTGAAAGTTTACAA
>JARHVA010002207.1:30000-252500 GCA_037957365.1 Torreya grandis
TTTTCCAATGACAAAAACATGTATATATTAAGGTATTCCTCCATATTTCTCATTGAGTTCTTAGGTAAGTTTTATATTAGTAGGAATCCTCCTATTCTTGCTTCTTCTCACTATTCCCCTCGTATTATGCCTTTCTTAATATATTCTTTACTTCTTATTGATTTTACCTCATATATAATCTCTTAGTTTATATTATTTATTTTATTTTGGTTTGTTTCTTACTTGATTGAACTCTCTTTTATTCTTATTTCTTTCACATCTTGTATTTTTTATTTCTTGGTTATATTCTTATAAAAAACATAAAATGCAAAAACATGGTAAGAATATTAAAAAATGTATGGAAAAAATTTAAATGTGTGTGTGTGTGTGTGTGCGTGCGCGTGCACGCACATGTGCATGCATGCAAGTAATTTACCTTTATCTAGTTGCTTAAAAAAATATACATATGGATGCATATAATTTATTATATACCTATGATAGAGGTTTACATATATATGTTACATGTGATTATCATGGTATTATTTGATTTATATATAGAATATATAGGGTACATATGATCATGGATTCATAATTACTCTATAGTTTCACAATGCTTACACTCAGAGGATTTTTTACATTAGGATCATGCCTATATTAGATGAGTGTTTAGTAATTTTTTTATTTTTTAATTTAAAGTTAGGTTTTACAAGGACCTAAAAACTATAGTTTAGCATGAAAATTACAAACAAGACAAGATGAAACAAGGCCAACATAGCTTGTTAGACATAAACATTTAGAAAAAAAAACTCAACAAAAAATACCTAGACTAAACCACATAGACACAACCACCTACTAATTTTACTCAGATTGACTTTCCTTCCTAATTCCACCTATTGGTTTCTTTTTTTATATACTCAAAATCACTCTTATTTTACCCCCTGGCCTTCCTCCATGTTTTTAATTTGTTCTATTGATCCTATGGTCTTCTCCTCTAATGGTTTGTTTTTATTTGTGTTGTGACTCCTTAGGGTGATGTTGATGATTTCCATGCCTTTAGGGGTTCTCTCCAGCTTACCAATTTCTTATATCTTATGTTCCTTGGTCCCTTCCCTCAACTCATCGACTTCTTGTTGAAAATTATTCCATTACTCCTTGTATTAAACTAGATGCTTGCCTAATCTATACAAATTTTCATGGAACTCCATCAACTTCTACCTAAGGCCCTCTTGAAGCTTGGATAGGTCATTATCCCTCCTCTAGACTTATGTTGCCTTAAGTTTATGGATTTTTAAATTGGGGTTCTCTATGCCCTATTGAAATTTAAGGCTCCTATTGACTTTATTACTATAGCTTTTCTATGGGGGAAAAGGGTCACAAACCTTTCTCTTTTCCTTATTCCCTCCCTCCCATGGATGAGATAAGTGAGTGGAAGGAGAGGCCTCACTTTTTATTCCCTTTGTAACAATGTTCTTGTCAAATATTTTCTCTCTGCTAAGTTCCACCATGTGGATTTCTTGACTTCTCATGGGGGTTGCCTGTTTAGTGAGAAGAAAGATTAATCCTTTATGAATTATATTATCAAAGGGGTTTTCCCAAAAATTTAGGATTGTGGATTTAAGAGAAATGATTAAATAGTATGGCAGACTAATATTATGGCCTATGAAATGGTTTAACATTAAGAAGTGATGTGAAAAAATATGGTTGATTTTGCCTTCTAGAGAAAGGTAACTCATTACCTACAAGTAGACTTCAGGCCATCTCCATGGAAGGTTATCCCTTGGGAAAACCTTCTTATTCATGTGGTATATTATATTTGTTTAGAAGAATTCTTGAATCATCTCTTGCTTACACCATTTATCTTTTAAGGCCTTTGTTCCCTCACATGTCATGTCAATAACTTCCCCTATGAGTTCCTCATAAAATTCCATAGTATCCCCCCTAAATTTCACATGCCACTACTTCCACCCCACCATAAAATCTTTGATAAGAATATCATCATTCCCTTCTATCCTTACCATGAACTTTGTTATTCCATCCTTCTATAAATTACTCCAAAATTTATGATTGGCTTAGACTTCAACACAAGATATTGGTTCACAGTAGTCCCTATCTCCTCTCATGATGTTGTTTTTATTTCTACAATTGCATTGAGGGTTATTGTGGCCCAAGTAACACATTAAAAATTCAATGGTTTGTTTTATTCCATAATAGTTGGAATAATCCTTTTTGAAATGATGCATTACATAATTGAGTTTAAAATTTATGTCATTATCATGACACAAAGTGAGATTAAGTATTTTTATAATCATGATTAATGTTCCCATGTGTGTTTCCACCATAAGCCTATAGAACTTGTAGATTTACATCATTATCTAATAAGGGTTGGATATGGGGTGGATGTTATGGGGTATTATTTACATGGCTAGGCTTGAGATAAGTACTCCCATGTCTTCCATGGTGTCCTCCACCTTGTTTCCTTTATGAAATATGTGGGAGATCATATCATCAATTGAGTGGAGGAGACATTTGGCATCAACAATGATTTGTTTGATTGTGTGTGATAATTGGACCTTTCCCATGAGTATGTTAATGATGTTGAGTGAATCCACTTCAATATCTAACTTAGGTATGTTTAATTTGTCCACAAGCTCAATGCCCTAGAAGGAAACCTTGGCTTCCATAACATGGTTGGTTTAGATTACCATAGGCCTAACATAGGTAGCAATTATCATCCCTAACTCATCCCTAATGACTTTTCCTCCCCTTTCCTTATCAGGATTTCCTTTAGATGCTCCATCAAAATGTATCTTAAGCCACTCCACTAGGGGTAGTCCCATTTCATGAGCTTTACATTTGGAAAGGGTCTATAAAGAGGGAGTGTGAGGTTCCATTTGTTAATAATGACCTACTCAACCTTGGAGGCTCCCAATTTATTGTTCATAAATACCATTTTACAATTCTCTATAATGATAGAAAGGAGTTGACTAAAGGAACTTGAGAGGTTGGATAATTTATGGGAAAAATGCAAGCATTTCATTTGGACTAGATGAGACAAAAAAAGTGGGGGAGGGAAAGGATCTAGAGGAAGGCCAAGGAGTTGATATTCCAAGGGGGTTTCAATTATATGATGAGGTCTAAGATTGAGTTAGGATTAACCTAGGAAAGGTTAAAATACTAAATAAAGAGATTCTAGTTCTAGGATCCAAACAAGCACTCAAGGAATAGATGATTCACTAATTCCAACACCGAGTTGCAAAGGACACACCTATTGGGGATGGTAATTCCCATTTTTTCTTGGTTATTAATAGTGAGGATTATTTTTCGGTAATATACTTATTAATTTACATTTTCATTTAGAGATTTATATAATTTTTAGAGATATACATTTAAATGTCAATTTGGAGACATATATTTTATCAAGGGGTTAGTATTATATGTGCATACCAAGTATTGTTGAATAATTAAGAATCTAAAATTTCATAAAAGGAATTAAAACTAATATCATTACACACTTGAAATGAATTTAAATCACTCTTTTTGAAATCAAACACAATTTGATGAAAGTAAATTGAAATAAATTAAATGTAAGGAAAGTAAATGCTACTTCTAGTTAGAAGCTTCCCACACAATGGAATTAAAAAGGTAAGCACAAGTAATTGAATAACACACACATATGAATAGATTTATAAAAGATAATTTCATCATGTTAGAAACACACATTACACACTATGAAAATAAATTTCAAAAATGTAAATGCATATGCCTATAAAACAAAACTATATTAATGGAAAACAATCTTCATATAAAAACTCACAAGTGGGTTATGCCTTAGTTGGATTAGAATTATAAACCCTTCATTTTATACAACATGACTAATTAAAATTGATTTATTTATTTATTCATGAAACCATAATAATAAGTAGATGATTACATGTTGATTACAACTCTACTAAAAGTAATAAAGTTATGAATTCTATATTTCATTCTAGTTCTTTGCCTAACTTTTTGAGTACATATTCACCTTTAATTAGATAAGGATGAATTTATTTATATTCTTAAGACATAATTAAGTAAAAAAAATTATATAGTTAAACTCATAATATCATATTTGTACCAAAATAGAAGATACAACAAAAAAAATAATAACTACGATAATGATAAGTTAAATAATTAAATGATGGTCCAATGAGGAGATGAGGTACAAAGGAAAATAATAGATTATCCCATATTTTTTTTATGAATTTTTTTATTCACATTCAATGTGAGAGACAACTTCAAATTGTAGAAACCTATTAACTACCATGACTAATGAATAACAATTACAACTATTGATATGGGATAAATAGTCAACTATTTAGGTTAAACAATTAGATGTTGTATGTGAGTAACATTAATATGGAACATGTAATAGCCAAAAATAGATATGGGTATTACATAGGCTACATATTCCTTATTGCAAGTACTGACTATTTTACAATAAGCTAAAAAAATTATAATCTATTAAAAATTGTTATTAGTAAGACTAAAATAATTAAAATAGTAAATCATACTAATTTATCCAAGAATAGCCAATCTTAAAGTAAATCTGCACACACAACCCCATGTGCTAATATAGATAATAATTACGACAAGGATTTTTATTAAATCTATGAGTAACAAGAAATTAAGTAGTACTTAGGTTAATATAGAGTCAGATGAGGGACGTGTTGGGTCTTATCACACTTTCTCATACATATATTTATATAGCTTACCTATTGTGTGTTTAGCTACATTGATATACTATGTTTCTTCATATAAATGGTATATGATTACATTTCGTGTTCTCTTATGTGCCTAATGAGTTCTTGGTTTCTTCAATTTATAATTTTTTGCTTATGTATGCTTATGCATGTTTCTTATCATATCTTCTCTTGTGTTATCCATATAGGATTATCTAGTCATCATACCATGTTACATCTATATTATTGATTAGTTATTGGTCACATTGTTTAGTTCAATGGTTACATTCACTCATTGTGGTTACATGTTTGTACATGGTTACATTGGGTGACTATTCTATGTGATATCATATGCTTGGTACCATGATCTATATCATGCACATTATTACTCATAGTATACTATGTTTTTTTCTTATGTTTTCATGATCTTTACCATGCATCTATTAGGGTATACTACTATTATGTGTTTCATTAATATATCTCTAATCTAAGAGGATCTAGGTCACTAGACCATAATAAATATTTTTGTGATTCCATGATAATTCTTACGCTAAAATTAGTAGCTTGGGTAGTAGATCATGTACCTACACTTAATTTTTTTAAATCAAATTCCACTCTTATGATACTAAATAGTTCCTAAACTTTTAGTATTGTAGCTCACAACTTATCAATAATTATAGTTAGTGATGTCACTACACTTTTTGATTATAAATTTGGTGTTACCAATTTTTGTAATAGTTAAACAAACACTTCATATTCATTCATTGTATAATAATATACACTTCCATGCTTTATAGGTTAGTATAACCATATAATAATAGAGTCAGGATGTTCATTGACACTAGACATCTAATCTCTTAGATATTATAAAGAACTTAGCATAATACAACTTTGTTATTAAATTTATACATTTGTTGTAATCTCTTTCTTATTTTTATTGTTTTTTGAAAACTTTTAACTTTCATATTCTATGTCATTTTTAATTCTATTTTTAATAACCCTCTTAAATCTATTTAATTAGGTTATGCACTGGGTCTCTTCTTTGGCCCTACATTACTGATATCAAATCATACTCACTTCATATCATCTTTGAGTGGTATTATGGTGTTTCTAAATTTCTTTATTATTTTTATGCCCACTCATACAAGGTTTCATTATAGGAAGCTAGGGCTCAATATTTATGACCCTTCATCATACCTTCCTTCACATCCTTAAATGGAAGACAAATATTCAATGATGCCAACTTCATAAATGTTCCATAAAATGATAAAGTATGAATTTTAAAGACAAAAAGAAGATTTGGAAGAATAGCATGCACATGAATGAGTAATTATCATTGATCACTTATTTCTACCTTTCAAACAACAGACTCATCCTAACACCTCTCATTCTCATCGATCATTTGGACAAATTCCATACAATATACAATTCAATCTATAAATCCTTATACTTGAAGGAAAATAGATGTAAATACACTAGATAACTAGCTTAACCTAACATATTCATGATACATGGTCTACCAATTATCTAACCAAGAAAATATTACATTTTCTTTTTTGAAACTTTCTTTATCAATTAAGAAATGGTGGGAAAATTACTACACTTCAAATGAGAAACATGAAGATGAATTAAATTTAGCCACATATATAGACACATGGAACAGGTTCATAAAAGCACTCAAAGCAACTTCTTATTATGTTGGAAACTATTATGACCAATACTTCAAGTCCTTTCAGTTTCACCAAGGAAAAGAGAAATTTGTAAATGAATACACATATAATTTTTATACTTTAGTGTCAAAACTTGGGATTCATGATTGATATAAAAATATTGTTTTGAAGTATAGGCCAAGATTGAGACCTCATATATAGTTAGAATTGGATTGTCTACATATATATTCAATCTAAGAAGCCTACATAATTTCTTGAAAATATGAATCAAAGGATAAAGATGGGACTAAGACATAATATTCTAGGTCTTAGAACAAAGAAAAATTTAAATAGTCCAAGTAGGACTCCAAATTAAGGAATAAATCCAAACACCCTCCATAAAATAAAAATATAAAATCATCAAATAATAAAACTAAGAAATATAAGATTGAAAAGTGGCATTTAGTTTAGAACTCTAACAATCATTCCAATGAATAATTTAATTCTAGGAAAACTCTACATACACAACTTAAAGGAATGGTTACAACCACTGAAACAATGGATAAAAGTAAATAGGTCATGGATTTTGATCCTAACATCATGTTGGGTATTGAAAACATCTCTACTACTCATGTATAAATGGAAGAAGTATAAATATTATTCCATTTTCAAATGTAGATAAATGCCTAACAAATACACTTCATTATTGACAATGATAATAAGAATACTTGATTTCTATTGAAGTAGTTCATAGATTAAACTTTCCACTATTGCCTCACCTAAAACAATACTCCATTGGATGATTTAGTTTGGGATATGATAAACACATCACTCAAAAATATCAAGTGGTTTACAACATCAAAAATTTTCAAGATTTAGTCATGTGTGATATTGCTCCATTAGAGGTATGTGATGTTTTACTTGGTCAACCATATATTTACCATGAACATGTAGTCTATGAGGTAAATCCTAGATATGTTTTCATAGATGTTAGTGATATTAGATATTTCATACTAGAATTAGTTTCAAATCTACCACTCAATAAATCTAAATAGGGTAAGAACCTAGTCACATATAGTAAAAAGTTTTTGCTTTTGATGGTAAGATCTGAATGCAATAAAATCCTTGTGATGTAAATTTCCACTACAATTACTCTAGTAGTAATAATAGAAGAAACAAAGTTGAATATCAAGTTGGAAGGATGTAAAGACATATTTTATCTATCAAAATAAGTGCCTACACACTATGTGGTGAAGTACACTATTGATTTAATCCCTATACTACCTATCCCTACATATATCCTTTCTATAAAATGAAGAAATCAAGTCACAAATCCATGAACTTGTAGATAAAGGACATATAAGGCCCAAATCATTACCTTATATAAACCCAATTATGCTTCCACCAATAAATTATGGACGTTTTGGACTAGCTATGTGGTGTCAAATACTTCACTAAAATTGATCTTAAGTATTGGTATCATAATATTCTTATTGATCCTATAGATGTATCTAAGACACCCTTCAAGGCTAAAGAAGGTTTATTGGAATGATTATTCATGACCTTTGGTTTTACCAACACTCCACCTACATTTATATGGATGATGAATGATATTCTAAGGCCATTCACTACATCATTTTTTATATTATACCTTGATGACATCCTAGTATTCAAAAAAGCATGTGATGAAAATATGTACCATATGGAGAAAGTGCTTGAAACTTTTTAGAAACACTATTTGTATGTACATGTAGAAAAAATTTCATTTTCCATACCATAAATATAATATGCATGATATTTTTTAGACACAAAATGAGTGTATGTGAACTTAACCAAGATTAAAGTCATTTAGGAATGGCCACAACCAAATAATCTCATATAGATTCACATATTATTGGGATTTATAAATTTCTATAGGATACTTTTACTTGGTTTTTTTCACATGACTTGGCCTCTAAACCAAGTTACCTAAGGTGGAACTAAATAAAAGTTCAACTAGAATGTTTCATCATGAGGCATTCAAATAATCAAAATAGAGACTCTATTCCACACTAGTACTTTAACATACCTTCAAATATAATTTTATCTTGAGATAGATGAATTTGAATTCATACTTGGTGTTTTCCTCACTCAAAATGGTCATATGGTTGCTTACCAAAGTGAAACATTCATCACACAAGTATGAAACTACCCAACATATGATTGTGATATTTATGATAGTATTCAGGGATGTAATAATTGGAAGTACTATATCTTGAGAAATAATACTATGATCCATATAGATCATAATATGCTTTAGTTATTACAGTTTCAATGGTATTATTATCTTCAGTAGTTCTTATTGACATTTTGGCCTCATTGGCCAAATGTCAACCCCTAACATCAAAAAATTTTGAATGACAATTATACTAGCCTACTCATGGTTATATCCTACATGGTCATGTCATTATTGGCCCTATAAAGAGTCTTTGAACTTGATCAAGAGTGCAATGATGTGTCATAGGTCATGCTTGAATCTATTGTGTCATGGATTCCTTGAGTCTTTTGGTGATCTAACATTAGTCATTTGATATTGAGAGTGAGAAAGGAAGTGTAGAAGTCTTGAAAAGTCCAAATGAGTGGTTTTAACCCTATTTGAGGAGTTTAAGGATTTTTTTGTAAAGTTTAGGTAGCTTGATAGGTTTAGGGCAATTAATTATCATGATACACAGGCCTTTTCAAGCCATTTTCTTGTATAAGGATCTTTCTAAGGTAATATGAAGGATGTTTAACCTTTATTTGGTTATGATATGAATATTTTTTGGTGTGTTGAAGTTTATTATCCATCATATACTCTTTCAAGCTCAATTAGTGCCTCTAAACACCCTTAAGCCATCAATCACCTCATACATATCTTTATAATTTATAAGAACTATAAGAAGGACAAGTGTTTTAATGTAAATTACATTAAATAGGGTATTAAAAAGGTCTTTCTCACATCATATTTCCACATTATATGATTCATAGCCTTAACATTCCCTTTTAAGGCTCATTTTTAAATCTCCCACTTACCAAATAGGCCCCACATGCCAAAGGATGTGCCTTTAAAGCTTCCCCACAATAATAATAAATTTTAAATGTTATTTGAGTCATGTTTTCCTTCATTATACCATTAAATGGTTATTCAAGGCTATAAACAAGGAGGAAATGTAGAAAAATAGATATTTTAAAGTGATTTATGCAAGTGTATGAACTTGTACAGGTTGATCTGTATACAGGAAGCCATAATATTTTAGGGTGGATCATATATAATGTCTTGTAAAATTTTAATGGTAGAAGGATGCAATAAAAACTCAAAATTGGTCCTCTTAGTTCATCTACCTTCTTTTCAAACCAAGACAACCCTTCAGGTTTGTGCTTAGACAATATGGAGAGAGAATGAAGACCCCAACTCTTAGCCAGAGAAAGTAGAACTATTCATATTTAATTCATGGGAATTTGTTGGATTGGTCCCCTAAGATTTATGAACATTCCTTAAGAACTTAATGGATTAGAGCATCATCCATCTCTACACATGCCAAATGGAATAAGAAGGTTTTGATGGTTTTTAGCATGATTGGTCAAACCAATGCTTGATATTATTTCCTTAGGTCTTGAAGGAACCCCTAAAGGTATTTTTAGTGTTTAACTCACATGTTTGATCTTATGGAACCAAAAAACCTCCAAATTGGGATAGTATGCATTATGTAGGTAGATTTAGATAATAAATGAAGTGTTGAGTGCTTTATCTAGAAAGAGTTGATAGTATTGAAGGATTGGTTGAGTGATCCAACATTCCCATACATATTTCCCTAAGGTTAGTGTTCACAATATCATATTATCATCTCTAATGGTGTCTTCAAGGAAATATCTCATATACATTTGAGATTCGCTATGTAGTAGCAATATGTGTTGTTCAATGGTGCCATCATAGCCTTTAAACACAATCAAAATTATGAAATGAGGTGTTGGAATCATGATATTCCATCATCATATCCTTGGGATCAGGCATCTTAACCTATATTATAACCTCATAATCCTAAAAACTACCCTCTTTGCCTCCAAAGATCATATAGTTAGTCTTGTAAAAAGTTAAGTTTCTTAGCTAATATTAAGGTTTCTCAGAGATTCTTAGATTTCACATTTTGACTGTGTGTGCCCCTTATTCTAACTCCAAAGTGGTATGTTTGAATAACTATATGTGTTATGGTCTTTAAGGTGCCAAGACAAATGGTCTTTAAGGTGCCTATGATTTGTCTTGGAATGCTTCTTAGGCTTCATTTCATGTCTTGTTTTGTCCCCTACCATTTCATGTGGTTTTTACTACCATTACATTGTGTTTTAGCCCTGCCTTTGATTTTCCAAGCCCCATATCACTCCAAAATCATCCTAATCCACCCATCCACCTTTCAATCCAAGCCTAAACTATGTAAATATTACTATATACACCTTTTAACCCTTAAATTCAATAAGATCATGGAAGGTTATATCTATACAAGTCATATAACCTATTGAAGTAGTAAAAGTACACCTACAAGATTGAATACAATAATCACCTATAGATAGTCTTTTTTGGAATGTTATGATTAAAATAGAGGTGACCAAATAGGTGAAAAGTCAAATAGAATATTAAATCAAAACTCCAAAGGCAACTATGATGTCTCTATGCTCATTCAATGTCTTCACTCCATAGGGTACTCAGTCCATACAAAGGTGTCTCATGAACACCTATAGCCATGATAAGAAGATATGAACTAATTATAATACAATAAGAACCTTGAGACCTTAATGATGATATTTAAGTGAATGGATCATTATAAACCCTATATTAAAACTAGGTTTTATTAAATATCTTATCAATAAGATCATTTGGTTTATCTAAAGTCAAGATCCTAAGAGAGACTTATAATCATATCTACAAACACACTTATTCATGAGCCCAAAAAGTGGGGAAAAAATGATTTAAGACTTTCAAGGTAAGTGAAGCTTCAAACGAGGTCATGAACTACATAGATACCATTGAAACACAAATAATGGAGTCTCAAAACTCAAAAGATAAATAAGACCTAACCTTTATGTTGAAAACTTCACCTATAGTCATATGATTGTCATAATGTCAATTGAGATAGGGAAATCCAAGGTGACCCTATGATTGATATGTACTTTATGAATCATCAAACAATCATAATGGAAATATAATGGTTGATAGTGTAATCAGAGCCAAAATCTTTATGAAGTGGTTTGTAGACTACATAGTCAAAAGTAACCTATAGAGCCTAGCCTATATGTCCCTATTTTGGTCAAACCATTATCAAATTAGGATACAAACCAAGATGAGATGAACTACAAGGAGAAGTGTGAGAGTCTAGGTGAGATGAGGAGGTAGATATGCTGGGGAATGATAATAACTTATATGGAGCTCTAATAAAGATGAAAAGGCTATTATTAGAGAAAGCAAATTCTAAATGCTAAAACATAGTCAATAACCCTAATAGGAAACCTACAATCCTACTTAGAGGGTCAATAATGATCAAACCTAAATAGGAAACAAAGGTAAGTGAATGAGGATTAAATTTTTATTGAATATTGAACTAGTCCAATGATTAAGAGGAGTCAAAATATTCATGACAAGCCCAACAGACCTAAGAGACATAGTCAACACTTATAGTCAATGTTTAAAAGCCGATTTTGGAAGAGTTTATAGTATTGATGTCTCTAAAAGTGTGACCACACCTTCAAAAATGGTATAATTATTCATTTTAATTAGATTAATTTTCTCATTCTATCATTAGGGTTATATCAATAGTGGAGACATTCACTATTTTGTCTTAGACAAACCTTAGTCTGTTAGTAGTCTTAAAGAGGCCAAGTAAACAAATTGGAGATTTGAGAAATAAAGAGGGAACTTGAGATTAATGAAGGATTTTTAAGAAAATTAAATATTATGGTAAGTAATCATGTACTATGTGATATTGATGACACTCATAATTCAAATAAAAAAGCTTTGAGGAGTAATTAAGAAGATAGGCCTTTGTATTAGTGATTGATGGCATCCACATGTTTTGAGTGTTGTTTGAAGATAGAAGAGTAATTGATAGGAAGGTAAGAGAAATAATAGATTTATATAAATATTTCATGGTGAGAATAACCTCAAGTGAGGTAGAAGGCACTAAAACTCAGACCTCAGGGTGTCCTAGTCTTGGCATAAAAATAATAGGCTAAGTTGAGAGTGCATAGAAGAATAGGATCATGATTTGGTGATTGAAGAGAGTTAAAAAAGGTTGTATATTGGTGGATACAATTTTTTGTGATGATTTTTAATCCCCCATGTCACCTACATGTGCCTTAAACATCCAATACTCAGTCTAGGCCTATTTGGCCTAAAGGCCATAACTAGGCTTCAAACCTCACACCACCATGGAAGCATAAGCAGACCTCTCAAGAAAATAAAAAGACATGATAAGATGTATTATTTAGTATAATTTCTTATGAAAGTGTTTTAAAATATATTAAAATAGGGGAAAATCCATTTTTAGTCTTAAAGGCTAGTTTAAACTCCATAGTGTACACAATCAGTTCGAGTGACCTATTTGGATGCTCATATCTTTCATTACCAAGGGATTCAGAGAAAATGATCTTAGTGGGAATTGGGAGCCATATGAAATCTAAATCCATGGAGGATTGAAGTTGTTTAAGGGGCCCACCTTTATGAACAAATGTTAAAACTGCTAACCTATTCAAACTACCTATTGAAGATTACAAGCCCATTTCTATACGCACCTATATTGATGCATATTTTACATGGGAAATAAATATTTTAAGAGAATTTATAGGGGTAAATTTACCTAAAATTCATGAAAATGTTTTTTTCTTTAGATTTTTTTACTCTATGAATCATTGTTAAGAGTCCTGGACACCCAAAACCTCTCTAAAACCCTAGGTAGACCTAGTTTTGGAAATCTTGATATTATATAATCTTATCACCCTAGAATGGTTGTATAAACACTTGTAACATTAATTAAACTTAGAGGAGGACCTGGTCATGGTAATTTATTATACTAATCTACATAGAAGTGTTAAAAAACTATACTTTTACATGAAAAGGGTAGAAAGAGAGGTACAAAGTTCTTCTGAGAGATGTCAATCATTATAAGGGAAGGTTTAACACTTATTATATATACTCAAGCCATAAAATTCTCAAAAAAATACTTGTAAATGACTTTTTATGTTTTTTATAAAGAATGAATCTATAGAAATGAAAGATAGGGTGACCTAGTCAACTAGTGTGGCAAGTTTGTAGGTGTTTCTTGCTCAATAGGCCTATGTTATGGTGTAATAGATTATTTTATGTATGAATATCATGTGTTAATATGTTTATAAGGTTTGAACCAGACCTTAATGGTTTCCAAACACTAACATTTAGGTAACTAGACCTAATTAGCCTAATAGACCTACTTGGTCAACCAAGAAGATGTAAATGGCATAGAAAGGATAATGAAATGAGTTAATATAAATATGTTATGCTTGGTAATTGATACTTGAAGGGAAATAAATACACACTTCATGGAAATTAGAGAGAGTGGGGAAACTATCAAACCTAATTGGCATATAAGGGGGAGTTACATCACTAAATACCTCATAGAGAAGGCTTTTACTAGACCTATTTTAATGTTGGTAACTAGTGAAAGGAGAATAAGTGGGAAAAAGGTGTTGAACATGGAATCTTGATGAGTCAAACTTTACTAAGAATAGGCATCAATTTTCAAATGAGCTCATTCAAGGCACCTATACAACCATAAGAATAATGTATGAAGGGACTATGGAGTAAATGTCAAGACTTGTAATTGATGGTGGAGTAAAGGAGGATTATTTATGACCCTGTCTCCACTTTTCCATGCCACTCTTTCTCTTATTTCACTCTCCCATCCTTCTATATCTTCAAGCCTTGTGGCATTTTTTCATATCCCTCTTTTAGGTATGAGTAAAGTCTACCTATTTGTACTTATACACTTAGATTGATTAATAAACTTTTGCATCTCTTTTGTGGTGGTATCTATAGTGGTTGTACTTTATTTGATATGCAAATGTGGTATATTTCCCTCCCTAGAAGTTCCCTGTTCACCTAGATTTCAACAAGGTGTCTTATGCAAGTTATGTGGAGTGTAGCAGTGTGGGTGATAGGGTTTGAAGTGTGGCATGATTGGCAAAAGTTTCTTAGTAAGGCTTCTTTTCATGATATTTGCATTATAGTCACATATTATAGCTTCCACATCAAACATTTTTGGATAAAACTCATGAGTATGACTTTTTTTTGTTTATTAGTCCATTAGTGTTGTTAAGAGTTTAATTTGAATGAGTGGATAAATCATCTATGTGCATCACCACCCCTTATATTAGTTGTCATTTATGTAATATCTTTACCCTTTCAATCCCAATAGATTTAGGTATTTAGAGAGAGAATTCAAGTGTTAAATAAGGGGAGCTATCACCATAAAACTAGAGTTTTGGACTAGACAAAAATAACCCATAGCTTAGAGGTCAATCTAATGTTAGTCCAAGGGTGAGGTGGATGTGAATAGTCTACTTTAGCTAGGTGCAACTTGGGTAGTTAATAGTTCTATCATGATCGATTGGACCAGATTTCAAGTGCCTTGAAGCATGGCTTTATAGTTTTGGAGAACATATGGAAATTAAGGACATTCAGTAGTAGTATTAGTAGCTTTGCAATTAATTTTCAATCTCAGAGACATCATAACATCATTGTTGTAAAGTTAATGAGGGTTCTTGGTCATATTCATATTTTTATCCATGTGTTATAAGTGGAGTGATGGCAACCTATGGGGAAAATTTAATTCATTCACCTTCCTATCATAACCCTTATTTACCTTATGCTAACCCTTATTAGCCTTCCAATGGGCCTCCTTATTTTCAAGACTATAAACCTTATTATGAACCTCCACATCCTTAGTAACCTCCTTATCCTCATGACCAATCATGCTACCAACCTATTGTTCCTTGTAGTCATCCTACACCAAATAATGATGATATGCACTTAGAGATTGAGAAGTTAATGGAGGAGAGAGAAAAGTTAAAGAAATGTCCAAGGAAGCAAAAAGAGATTAGATACCAAGCCCTTATCTATAAATAAAGTAACCCTACAAACCAACAACAACCAACCAAGGTTATTATTCCATCTCCTTTTTACCTCTCTAATCATTGGAGACTTTTTAGTTCATAACTGCTTGTTTGCTAATAAGGCTAGTAATTTAGTTATTCCTAAGATTGTGGTAGATAATCTAAATTTGGTGTATGAACCTACCTTTAACCTTAAATTGTAGTGGAATGGATATTCTATGAGGATATTTGGCTTTGTCAAAAACCTTTAACTCACCCTTAATGCCTACCCCAAAATTTCAATTATGAAAGACACAATTTTTGAAGACTCATTAGACCACTTTGTCTTTAGTGATTTTATGGCTAAGATTAGAGGGTGCTTGTTTAGTGACTTGTCTTATATGATCTACAAAATTGGGTATGGTATAGGGGTTAAAATTAGGTCTAAACCACTCTCTAAGTTCCATATTTTGCCTTACACACCAACTACCTCAAGTGCATATTATCTTCAGCATCCTTCTCCTAATAAATATCCATGTGTTTAAGATCCCCTTCAAGATTTCATGCCTTCTCAAGAATCTACAATAATTTTAGAATGGAGGCCTTCATGGGCTAGAAATCCTGACTATGTGATACCTACCCTTGAAAGAGAGATTGAATAAGATGGGGAAAGTATGAAGTCTAGTTCAAGAGGTGTTCCAAGTTATCCAAGTGAACCATCAATCATCCATGCTATAGCCACTCATGAGCATCAAATTATATCTGAATCTGATAAGGCAATTGAAGATTTCAATAACAATAGTGTGGTCTCCAAGATTGACACTCCTAAGGTCCTAAGCTATAAAAAAATCCTATCAGCTATCAAGAGGGATAATGAGGTACATTACCCTCCTACCCCACCTCTCTTGAAGAGGAACCAAGTGCATTAAGATTAGAAAATGAACATCCAAGAGTGGGAAGCAATATATTAAAATTGACTAGTTTAGTGGTAGTCCTTCAAAAACTCAACCATGTTACAACTATAAATGAATTTTAAGGATACCTTTAAGAGGATACATCAAGAACATATGAAGAGGAAATCATGACTGGAACCCCAGTACATCCCTGTAAATCAAAATTTAAACATGAGGTAAAATTGGATGACATAGAGTAGTCATAGTTGTATGATGATAAAGTTATTGAAAACACAACTCAATCAACCTCTCTCATGGAAGAGAATCTTGGAGACAACTCATATGAACCCATTTTTGAGTCCAAAAGCATCTCAACTAAATTATAATATCATTGACAACAATTATATCTTGAGTTCTTAGGTGACATTGAACAACTCAATGTAGATTTGGATGGTGTATTAGGATAATAGGTTGATGTTTCAAGTGAAGAAGGTAATGTAAGTATAGAGGTACCAAGAAAAAAAAAATTCTTGAGTGGGTCCAGGAACTACCATTCTCCATTAAAGATTAATATGACCAATCTATAACAGATCAATAACCTTGCTATGATTGTGTCCAAGAGTTGGAAATGAGTGATCAAGATGATGTTTCATAATCAAAAGGTAAGAATGAAAGTGACCCCTATGGCTTTTTAATTGATCATGATGAGATGTATTTTTTAGAAGACATTGAAAACTTTTTCTTGAGATTAGATAATCCATCTATACCCCATGAATAACTTGAGGAAGATATTACAAAGAACACTATGGGAGATGACTACTATGAGTCTAATGGGTAAAATTAGGTGAAACTCACGACTAAAGAAAAAATCACATTGATGATGCAAGATAGATGGATACGGGAAGAGTATCATTGGGTGATTGACTTACATAGTCAACCTATGCACCTGGGGATGGAACCGAAAGGTCCAATCACTCTCTTAAGAAACTATGAGCATGAAAATGCTTCTAATTTCAAGTGGGGGTCCCAATCAACACATAATAATTTGACCTCATGCAGACAACTTGATCAAAGGACTTTACTTTTTGATCTTAGAGGAGAAATGAGGTGTGTTTTAGTTAGTTATTTTTAATAGTTATTTTCATGGTTCAATAAGTGTGTTATACACAAGTTTTTAGATAGTTGTATTGTTACTTCAATGTCTTATCTTGTTTTTTCCTAGGTGTTAGGTTTATTTTTTAGGTTTTAGTTGTGTTTTTTTAGTTGTTTCTATTTTTGTCTTGTTGGTTTGCTATAGTCCAAGTGGTCACCAAGTCCTTACCTTTTTTGAGTCATAATGTCATCATTGAGTCAATGGGTTATCTTGAATAGTAGGTTGGTCATCCCTCAAAGTTGCCAAAAATGTTGACATTTTAGCATTATAGGCCAAATGTCAACCTCTAACATCAAAAAATTTTGGGTGAAAAATATCCTAGCCTGCTCATGGTGATCTCCTTCATGGTCATGTCATTATTGGTCTTATTGAGAGTCTTTGAACCTTATTAGGAGTGCCATGATATGTTATAGGGCATGCTTGAATCCATTATGTCATGGATACCTTAAGTCTTTTGGTGAGGTAATAGTGGTCATTATGATATTGAGATTGAGAAAGGAAGTGTGGAAGTCTTGAAAAGTCCAAATGAGTGGTTTTAGACTTGTTTGAGGAGTTTAAGGATATTTTGGTAAAGTTAAGGTAGCTTGATAGGTTTAGGGTAATTAGTTCTCATGATACATGGGCCTTTTCAAGCCATTTTGTTTTGAGAACATCTTTAAAAGGAAGTATAAAGGATGTTTAACCTTGATTCAGTTATGATATGAATATTTTTTGGTATGTTGAATTTCATTGTCCATCATATACTTTTCCAAGCTCAATTAGCACCTCTAAACACCCCTTAAGCCATCAATCACCTCACATATGTCTTTACACTTTATAAGACCTAAAAATTTGATAAGTGTTTTAATGTAAATTTCATTAAAGAGGGTATTGAAAATTTCTTATTCACGTCATATTTCCAACACCATACATTTCATAGCCTTAAAAGTCCCTTTTAAGACTTATTTCTACATCTCCCACTTGCCAAAGGATATGCCTTTACATATTCCCCATCATACTAATAAATTTGAAATTTTATTTGAATATTGTTTTCCTTCCCTCTACCCTTCAATGGTGGTTCAAGATAGGAAACAAGGAGGAAATGTAGAAAATAGAGATTTTTATGTATTTTATGTAGGCGTATAGATGTGTACAGACTGATCCATACAAAGGAAGTTAGATTATTTTAGGGTGGACCATATATGATGTATTAGACAAGTTTCATGGTATAAGGATGTAATAAATACTCAAAACTGATCCTCTTACTTTATATAAAATTTTTGCAGACCAAGATAGCCCTTCAGGTTTTTGCTCAGACCATACAAAAGAGAGAGAATGAAGACACTAGTTCTTAGCTAGAGGAAGTAGACCTAGTTAGTATTCATTCATGGGCATTTATTTTTTAATTTATCCCTTAAGCTCTATGAACATTCCTTAATAACTTAAGGTATCTAAGCATCATCCATGTCTGCATAAGCTAAATAAAATAAGATAGTTTTGATGGTTTTTTTATCATGATTGGTCAAACCAACTGTTGATCTTGTTTCCTTAGTCTTGAAGGAACCCCTCATGGAAATTTTAGTGTTTGAATAACATGTGTGAGCTTATGTAACCAAAAAACCTTGGAACTATAATAGTATGTAGTTTTGAGGTGAATTTGGATAACAAAGTGTTGAGTGTTTTCTCCAAAAGGAGTTGATAGTGTTGAAGGATTGGTTGAGTGATCTGAACTTCCCCATACCTCTTTTCTATTCACAATAGCCTCTTATCATATCAAATTTTATCTTCAATGAAATTTCCCATATGCATTTTAGGTTCACTATGTAGTAGCACTATGTGTTTTCTAATGGTGCCATCAGAACCTTTAAACACAGTTAAAAGTATGGAATAAGGTGTTGAAGTCATGATATGACATCATCATATCCTTGGGAGAAGGTATCTTAACATATATGATAACCTCATAGGCCTAAAAAATACCTTCCTCACCTACAAATCTCATATAGTTAGTCTTATCAAAAGTTAAGGTTCTTAGCCAATATTAAGGTTGCTTAGAGATTCCCAGATTTCAATTTTTTATCGTGTGTGCCCCTTGTTCTTCCTCCAAAGTGGTATGTTTGCATAAGTATGTGTGTTATGGTATTTAAGGTGCCTATGAGTTATCTTGGAATGGTTATTAGGCTTCATTTCATGTCGTGTTTTTCCCCCTACCATTTCATGTGGTTTTCATTCCATTACACTATGTTTTAGCCTTGTCTTTCATTTTTCAAGCCCCATATCACTCCACAATCATCCTCATCCACCCACCCACCTTTCCCTCAAAGATTGAACCATGTAAACATGCCTATACACACCTTTTAACCATTAAAATCCATAATATCATGGAAGGTTAGATCTATACATGTCATATACCCTATTGAATTAGTGAAAGAACACCTACAACATTGAATACAATAGTCACCTATAGATAGTTCTTTTTAGAATGTAATGATTGAAATAGAGGTGACCAAATAGGTGAACATTAAAATAGAATATGAAATAAAAACCCCAAAGGAAACTATGAGGTCTCTATGATCATTAAAATTCTTCACTCCATAAGGTATTCAATTCATATAGAGGTGCCTCATGAACACCTATAACCATGCTAAAAAGAGATGAACCTAGTACAATAAAAGAAGAATGTTGAGACCTTAATCAATAGATTTAAGTGGATGGATCATTGGGAAACCATGATTGGAACTAGGTTTGATATAAGATCTTCTCAACAAGATCATTGTTTTGATCTAAAGTCACGCTCTTAAAAGAGAAACCTATAGTCATATCTACAAACACATTCAGTCATGAGCCCAAGAAGTGGGTAGAATAATGATTGAATATTTTCAAGGTAAGTGAAGCTTCAAATGAGGTCATGAACTACATAGATACCATTACAATTAAAATCATGTAGTCTCAAAAATCAAAGGACAAATATGACCTAACCTTCATGTTGAAAAATTTACGTACAGTCATATGATTTCCATAATGCTCATTGAGATAGGGGAATCCAAGGTGACAATGTGCTTGATATTTTATTTATGAATCATTAAAAAATGATAATGGAAATATCATGGTTGATAGTTTTATCAGATCCAAAGGCTTGATGAAGTGGTTTATAGCCTTTATATTCAAAAGTGACGTATATGCCCCAACTTATAGGTTCTTATTTTGATCAAACCATCATCAAATTAGCATACAAACCAACCTGAAGTGGCCTACAAGGAGGAGAGTGATAATTTGGGATAGATGAGGAGGTAGAGATGTTGGGGAATGATAAGAACTTATCTATATATCCAATCAAGATGCAAAGGTTGTTGGAAAAGAAGGAAAATTCTAAATGTTAAAACACAATCAAATGACCCTAATAGGTAGCCTATAATCCTATTTAGAGGGTCAATCATGTTCAGACCTAAATAAGAAATAAAGGTATGTGAATTAGGTTCAAATTTTTATTTAAGAGTTTAACTAGTCCAATTATTAATAGGATTTAAAATTTTCATGACAAGCCTAATAGATCTAAGACACACAGTCATTACTCATAGTCAATGCTTAAAAGCTAGGTTTATAAGAGTTTGTAATCTTGATGCCTCTAAAAGTGTGATCACACCTTAAAAATTGGTATAAGTATTCATTATAACTAGATTAATCTTATCATTCTATCCTTAGGGTTATATCAATATTGGATACATTCACTATTTTGTCTCAAATAGACCCTAGTCTGTTAGCAATCTTGATGAGGCCAAGTGAGTAACTTGGAGATTTGAGAACTAAATAGTGAGCTTGATCTTCATGAAGGAGTTTTAAGATAATGTAAGTTGATTGTAATTATTCATTTACTATGTGATATTTATGACACTTAGATTTCATATCAAAAGGCCTTGATGATTAGTTAGGAATACAGGTCTGTGCATTACTGATTGATGGCATCCACATGTTTTTAGTGTTGTTTGAAGATATTAGAGTACCTGATAGGAAATCAAGAGAAATGAGAAAGGTAGAGAGGTTTAAAAAAAATTCATGGTGATAATAACCTCAAGTGATTCAAAAGGCATTTAAACTAAAACCTTAGGGTGTCCTAGTCTTGCCTACATACAAACCTTAGGCCATGTTGAGAGTGCATAAAAGTGCAAGGTCATAATTTGGTGATTGAAGAGAGTTTAAAAATGTTTAATATTGGTGTAAATAGTGTTTTTTAATGATTTTATATCCCCCATATCACCTACAAGTGACTTAAACATCCAATACTAAATCTAGGTATGTTTGGCCTAAAGGCTATAACTAGGCTTCAAAACTTATCCAACCATGGAAGCATAAGTAGACCTCTCAAGAAAATAAAAATAAATGATAAGATGTAGGAGGTGGGATTAGGTATTATTATAATCTTTTAAAATAGAGGAAAATAGGGGAAAAGTCCTTTTAGTATTAAAGGTTAGTTTGAACTCCACAATATACACAATCAATTTGAGTGGCTTGTTTGGATGCTCATATCTTTCATCACCAATGGATTTAGATCAAATAATATCAGTGGTAATTTATGATCCCTATTAAATTTAAATTCATGGAGGATTAAGGTGGTTTTAGGGTCCTATTCTTCCCAAAATCTGTTACTCATTTTTTTGGGACAACATTTGAACTATTTTGTTCTTCGTCCAGCAGAACTATAGACTCTGCAGGCTTGTTTCTACAGACTCTACAGGCTGATTTCTATAGACTCTGTAGGCTTGTTTCTATAGACTCTGCAGGCTAATTTCTATGGACTCTACAGGATGATTTATACGGACTCTACACGCTGATTTCTATGGACTCTATAGGCTTGTTTCTATGGACTTTGCAAGCTTGTTTATACAGATTCTGTAGGCTTGTTTTTATGGACTCTACAGGCTAAATTCTATAGAAACTGTAGGAAAGAAACAAGTTCCCAACACTTATGAAATTTCAAGGTTGGTTCAATGTCGAGGTTCAACCAAAAGGTTCATCAGTAAGCTTTAAACAAAGGATTGAAGCATTGAAGCATTGAACCCTGCTTCCAACAAGTTCAAAGGTTCAATGGGTTCAAAGGTTCAATGACTTCAGCAAAAGTTCAAAGTTCAACCTATTGGTCCCCAAAATTGTCACTCATTTTTGGAACAACATATGAGCTATCTTGGTCCTACAGGACCAAAACTTCTCTCTTCCCTTCTCAAAATTTGTTCTGAGCTTTTAAATTCCTCTTTTTTAAGCTTACCAGAAATATACAGACTCTTTAGGCTTGAATATATGAACTCTGTAGGTTTGAATCTATGGACTCTACAAGAAGAAAATCTATGGACTAAGCAGGCCAAGTTCTATGGGCTTCATAGGTTGATTTTTACAGACTCTGTAGGAAAGAAGCAAGCTCTCAAAAGAACAAGTTTCCAGCACTTGGTCATTTTTAGGATTGGTTCAGCACCTCATTTCAATCAAAAGAGTTCAATTGGTGAATGATAAAGGACAAAGGTTCAAACCATTAAACTTTGAACCATTTTGGTTCAAAGGTTCAATGGGTTCAATGACCAAGTTAGTTCAACGCGCTTGGCACAAAAGATCAAAAAGACTTAGCCAAATAATGAAGAATGAGCCCTTAAACCATTGAAATGTTGAACCAAAATAATGAAGAATTCTCTCAGGAAGATTTTCTCAAAAAAATGTTAAGGCAAAATTCCTTCAAAACTTTTATTTGAAGGAATTCACTCGGAGAGAAAATTTGAAGAAGCAGGCAAGGCAATTCTTGCAGACTTTTTGTCTGTGGGAAAATGTCCATGGAAAATACCAAGGAGGAAAGGGAGCAGAAGAAAAGCCGAAGCAAAGGAAAATCCAAAGAAATTTCAAGGTGTGACAGGCCTGCGAACGTTAAAATTTACACTAGGGAAAGCAGTTTTGTGAAGGGTGCCAAGTAGCCAATGCGGAGGTCTCTGACATGTTTTCTCTAAAGGCAGCATAACGTGTCGTGTATCCCTTACAGAGGTCAATGGAAGCTAACAAGTGTCATCATCCATGATGAATCTGAATGAGTCTCGAATGCTTCTGTA
Organism: Torreya grandis; assembly: GCA_037957365.1. Classification (NCBI taxonomy): domain Eukaryota; kingdom Viridiplantae; phylum Streptophyta; class Pinopsida; order Cupressales; family Taxaceae; genus Torreya; species Torreya grandis. Next base: position 53,584 of record JARHVA010002207.1, read on the forward strand.
TTGTTGCTAAAGAGAGTGAAAGCTGACATATGTCCTCTTCTGTAGGACCTTCAGAGGATGCCTAAAGCTTCTATAAACTTAGCGAATGCTGCCACATGTCTGGCCTATTTCAGTAGTGGAATGTGCCAGGTGTCACTTATTGAAATCAAAAGAAAGACCAAGTGCAAAAATGGACAAAGCATCCAAGTGGTGAAAGGAGGTGTTGACTCAAGGAGTTACTCTAGTAGGTGATATAGTGTCTGCGAATTGATCATTAGGAGGCGCAAACAACAAATGACACAGCCCACAATTTCTCATATGATGTTTAAACGGCATGCTCTTCCCAATGATGGGAACATGCATGGGTCATTTGTGAAAAGGGTGCCAAAAGGCCTCCTTTCTTCCCCTATTTATTATAATCTCTCATTTGTTACAAGGGAGATCTTCCCCTTCCCAAAAGTGAAACTCTGCCCATTTTGAAAGAAGAAGATTGAGACTTTGAGCTCAGATTGTAATTTCATTTTCATTTTTATCTGAATGAGAAAGTAGGTTATTTACAGACTTTGTGCTATTTTGGCTCTTATCATTTTAGGAGATCATTCTTACGACTATCTTCTGAAGGTGTTCTTATTCATTTAATTTAGCAAGTAGAATTAGTGAAGGTAAAAAGGGAGGTGTCTTGAAAATGACTGTGAGAAGACTTTGTGCTTTCACCATTGTTTTCAGTCTATGTTTTTCCTTTCTTTCTATGTTGAGGATTTTGGGATGACTTTGTGCCCCCATTATCCTTTTTGTTATACTCTTTGGGTAGTTGAGGTGGAGACTTTGCACTCTATTTCATCCTATTGTTACTACACCCTTTTGATCACCGATTATTTCACTATCTGAAAGAAACTCCTACTATTTCCTGTAAGGACACTTCTGAAAGAAGAGAAGTGCCTTTAGCATTTATAGCCAAGATTTTCTCCTTTGTCTGTGTGCATCATCTCTAAAATAAGAGAGATGGATGGTTTGTCCCACCCCTGTGTCTTACTTTTTGCTTATTTATATTGTATATAGCTCCACATATTTAATAGGGAACCTCCCCTTGATGAGAGGAGAGATTTGTCTCTGGTTGATGTAGTAAAGTTGCACACTAGGATGACCCATCTCCCTATGCTGTGGTGATAAGAACTATTTTGGTCACCAATTAGCTGGCTAATAAAATATTCACCCAATAGTTTTTGGTGACTCCACTGGGGAAGAACACATAGTTTGAAGTCTCAAACTTCAAGCTAAAGTAAATCCTACTCTTTTCCATTTTTTGTCTTGCAATGTGGCAACTCCACATTATACCAGAGGCTAAAAATCCCAAGGTGTTGTTGACCCTAATTTTGAGTTGGTGTAACAGAGTAATTTTGAGTTTTTTCCTCCACAACCTCACCTTAGACAAACTAGGAGTCTTCCTCCTAGCCCTATAGGGCCACCAACACAAGGCATAGCTTCTTTTTCTACTGCTAGCTAAGCTTTGCCTATTTGCACTCCACCTAGATTAGTTATCTCAATTTTACATAATCAAATCATGGCTCAAGGCCGCTGGGGTAATTCTTTCAGTCCACTGAATTTGACTCCACCTCTGCATGAGCTTCCATGTAGTTTAAGGAAGAATTTACCCAAATTATTTAGTGATGGGAAGGTTCATCTTGATGAACACATTACAACTTTTAGCATAGCCTGCAGTGTAATAGGGGTGGAATTTGAAGACATAACGGTCAGGCTATTTGTGGAGACACTACAAGGCACTATTACATATTAGTTCTACCACCTATAGGCTAGATCAGTGACTGACTGGGACACCTTGAAAGACAAATTTGAAGCCAGATTCAAGCCTGTAGAAGATGCACATGCCTTGTTGGCCCAACTCACTCAGATGAAGAAAGAGCCTCATGAGCCTATGAGGGATTTTATTGCCAGGTTCAACAAGCTGAGACATAGGATTCCCATGGTCACCCAGTCGACACTTCAAAACCTCAAATGCTTCTTCATCAACTCACAACTTCTTGAAGTGAGTTTCTTGCTGAGATAGGCTAGACACATAGACCTTGCTACTATTCAGGACTTGGCTACTAAGGTAGAAGATGACCTTATCTTGGCAGGAAAGATAAGGAGAGACCCTAATAAAGGTAAATCCTCTTCATCTTCTAAGTATTCACCTACGGTCACCACTAACCCAATGGTAAAAAAGCTAGAAAATTAAATGCTAGCTCTTAGAAAGCAAATGGTGCAAGGGATGTCATCTTCTCCTGCATACAGAGATATGCCAAGGAGGACATTCTAGAATTAGGCATACCAAGGCAATGCTACCAAGAATCAGGGATAGAAAAATTGCCTTCTTCCCCCACAGAGGAACCTCACCCTTGAAGTGCCTCCAAATAACTCGGCAGTTGGATATCTTGAAGCTGAAGTAGATTTTTCATTCTAGCCTGAGTTAAATCCTGAAGATGATGCTAATCTCTTCACTAAGGAAGAAGAAGAATTAGTTGGCAACTCCCATATTGGTTTCCTGAACTATTAGGATGAACCCAGAAGTGAAGGCCATGCAACTGAGGGGTTGTATGTTGTATTCACCTAGTCTAAGAATCAATCAAATCAACAAGCTGATAAGGAGAAAGTAGAGGAGCGACCTCAACCAACAGTTTCAATTGTTAAGTGGGGATCCACTCTTCCTTTCTAGCCAAAGGACCCAGTGGTTTCAAGAAAGGTAAGTACCCCAAATTCCCCTATGCCTTTTACTTAAAATTCGTATTACATTCCTCCCCCTTTCAAAAATAAAAAAGATGAACTCCCATCCTATGCTCCTAGCTCATTCCAGACATTTGATATCATTGAGCATATAAAGAGAACTAAAATTCAAATGTCTAAATTTGAATTTCTGTAGTCCCATCCCAAGCAATTAGACTGACTGGTTCAATGTGTTAAACACCAGAATGTCCCTGTTGAAAAAGTAATTCCCAAAGTTACACATGATCCTACCAGGAATGCACCTACCATGAGCAACCTTGTCACCACTCCCCCTATTGCTCCTGGTAGGACTGAACCTTTTTATGTCTCATTACTAATAAATGGACATCAACTGAATAATTGCATCATTGATTCTGGAGCTTCAAACAATGTCATGCCTGCTAGAGTGGTTGAATCCTTTGACCTCACATTGACCAAAATTTTTGGTAGATGCTTTTCCATGGAGAACAAGCAAGTACCTTTGCTAGGACAAATCAAAGATGCCCAATTTGTGTTTGTTGCCTTTCCAGACAAAAGAATCAAGATGACTATCTTGGTAGCAGATGTCCCACCATCATATGGAATCCTTCTTGGGCAAAATTTTTGTAGGGATATTGGTGGTGAATTAAGCATGGATTTATCAGAGGTGAGGATTCCAATCAAAGGTGTTATGAAGAGGCTACTCCTTGAGAAGGAAGCAAAATATGTTGTTACCCAGACCTCAACACCTGAAGCTCAAATTTTATTTGACTCTTCAGGCATGGGTAACTACTTTTTGTACATGGATGGAGTTCATGAGACATCTGATGAAGCTCCTATAGATGACAACCTAGAAATGCATTTAGCTAGAATAGCAGAGGAATTGGCCGAGAAGAAGGCAAGTGTGGAAGTATCTCCACCCCCGAATGAAGAAGAACCCAAAAGAAAATTAGTATCAAATGAGGTATGGATTCTTGAATTTGATGGAAATTGCTCTTCCATTAGTTCAAGAGCTGGGGTTATGTTAATATCTCCTCAAGGAGATATTTTTCCATCATCTTATAAATTGTAGTTCAACAACACGAATAACACAACTAAATATGAGTCTCTACTGCTTAGATTGAGAGCCACTCGAGACAAAGGCATTAAGCTCTTTCATGTTAAAGGAGATGCCAAACTAGTGGCTTTTTAGGTGAGGAACCTATATCAAACTAAGAATGAAAGATTTCATCATTACCACAATCTAGTCTGGGATTAGCTTGAAGACTTTGATGCATTCAGCATCTCTGCAGTTCCTAGAGAATTCAATGACCAGGCAGATGCACTGGCTATTTCAGCCACTCTTTTGGTCCCCCACCCAGATTTAAAATGAGACAAGTACATGATTGAGCTGGTCTTTTAGCCAAGTGTACCTAATAATGCTAGTCATTGGTAGGCATTTAACAATGATGACTGAATCATTTCCTTCCTGGAGCAAAAAGATAGCTTTAAACGACTGAATTTTGAAGGCAGTGAACCTCAAAAGTGTGAAATAGCTTCTAGATCAAATGCAGACATAGGTGAGGAGTTCTTGCAACTGAAAGGGAATAAGATTCCCAAATACTTGGTTTCCCTTGAGACGCTATTTGATAAGCATGATAGATTCATCAGACAACAACCAATGGATTCAAGCTCATCTCAGGAGTTTGATCAAGTAAATTTGGGAACCAAGGAAGACCCCAAGATAGTAAAAATTGGGAAATGATATACTCTTGAAGAGTGTTTCAAGTTCACCTCTTTTCTCAATGAATACATGGATGTCCTAGCATACTCCTATGTTGACTTGAAATCACTTTGGCCTGATGAAATTTGACACAACATCTCTTTCAAGGCTGATTCAACACCTTACAGGCAAAAGTCTAGGCATTATAATCTAAAAATATCAAGTACTATTTTATTTGAGATACAAAAAATGCTAAATTCTAGGATAATCTTCCCAATCCATCATTCCACATGGATTGCCAATATAGTGCCTGTAAGAAATAAAAATGGTGAAATTCACCTTTGTGTGGATTTTAGGAATTTGAATCAGGAATCCTTGAAGGATAATTATCCTTTGCCAATCATGGATCAAGTGCTATAGATAGTGATGGGCTCAGAGATGTTATCAATGCTATATGGCTTCTCAGGATATAATCAGGTCAAAGTCAGTGAAGCAGACCAGCATAAGACTTCTTTCACCACACCTTGGGGCACATTTGCATATAAAAGGATGCTTTTGGATTGATAAATGATGGCACCACCTTCCAAAGAGTAATGGACCTTGCCTTTAAGGATGAGATGGGAAAGTTAATCATAGTTTATCTTGATGACTTGACTGTCTTCTCTAAGCATCACCTAGATCATGTGAACCATTTGCAGTAAGTGCTGGAATGCTGCCGCCAGAATGGCATTTCCTTAAACCCCAAGAAGTCAATTTTTAGAGTAATGGAGGGGAAAATTCTCAAACATGTTGTGTCCAAAGGAGACATAAAGAATGACTCAGATAGAGTCAAGTCTATCCAAGAATTTTTCTTGCCCACAAGCAAGACTGTTGTTCACTCTTTCTTTGGAAAGGTGAATTTCTTGCAGAGATTCATCTCTGAATTTTCTGAGAAGACCAGGCACATTGTAAACATGATGAAGGGAAAGGCCATATTTAATTAGACAAAAGAAGGCAAGTCAGCTTTTGAGGATATCAAGACTACCATTGCCCATGCTCCAATTTTGGCTTGTCTAGACTATAGCAAAGAGTTCACCATTTACAGCTATGCGTCAAAACATATGCTCTTAATAATTCTTGTTCAATAAAATAAAGAAGGTATGGAATCTCCCATTTCCTTCATGAGATATCCTCTCAAAGCTCATGAGCTAAAGTACTCAAATATGGAGAAGCATGCTTATGCAGTGGTGAAGGCCATGAAACATTTTTGTTTCTACATCCTCGATTCTCAAGTTACTACCTTGGTCCCTAACACCACAGTGAAATCTATACTGACTCAGTAGGAGTTTTGGATGAAAAGAGGCAATTGGGTTGCAAAGATCTAGGAGTTCGATCTGATCATCAAGCCAATAAAGTTGGTACATGGAAAGGGGCTATGCCAACTAATTGCTGATAACAAGCCAAGAAGAACATGGCACGAAGAACTAGAAGTGGATGACACACCAACAGTCTTCTTTGTCTCCACCATGAATGAGTGGTATTCAAGGATTGCTCATTTCCTTACTTATGGTGAATGTCCTGCAAACCTATCTTATAAAGAAAGGAGAACCATCAAGCTGAAAGCTACTAATTTTGTCCTCTAAGACAACGGCCTATACAAGAGGAGCCTTGATGGAACATTCCTTCGCTGCATGGACAAGGAACAATAAAGCCAACTTTTGAAGGCCTTCCACAATTCATCTTATGGAGGACATTTTTTTCCCCTGTGACTACCCATAAGATCCTATGAGCTAGGTATTATTGGCCAAATCTCTTTTAAGATGCATACAAGTGGGTCAGGGGATGTGAACTGTGCTAGCAGTTTGTTGAAAGGCCTAATTTCGCTGCCCTACCCCTCAAACTAGTAATCATAGAGGAGCCATTCTAGAAATGGGGAATTGATTTTATTGGAGCTATAAACCCATCATCAAGTGATAGACATGACTATGTCCTCACGGCAATAGACTACTTCACCAAATGGGTGGAAGTAGTTCTGACCAAACATGCTACTTCAGAAGTAGTATGCAATTTCCTCAAAAGAGAACATCATGTCTAGGTTTGGGGTCCCAGTCAAAATTGTCACTAACAATGTAGCCTATTTCACTTCTTAGGAGATTACCCAATTCTGTTTCCACTATGGAATTACACTCTCCCACTCCTCTGATTACTTTTCATAAGGGAATGGATAGGTCGAGTCAAGCAATAAAAATTTGGTGACTATCATCAAGAAGCTAGTGGATGACAACCAAAGGACTTGGCATAAGGCATTGGTTGATGTTCTATGGGTAGATATAATTACACCAAAAAGAGCAATTGGTATGTCTCCCTTCCAACTTCTGTATGGTGTCAATGCTGAAATACCAATCACCTTAGAATTACCAGCATTGAAATTGGCTAAGGTGATTGAAGATCAAACGTATGAGAGCTCATTTGAAAAGAGGATCATGTGCCTTGCTGAGCTGAATGAGCAGAGAACTATAGTGGTGGACTAAATTTCCACCCATCAAAGCTTGGTGAAGAAGCTCTTCGACTGAAAAGCAAAGAATTGTGATTTTTAGGTTGATGATCAAGTCCTACTGTGGGACAAGAGAAGAGAACCAAAGGGGATGCAAAGAAATTTTGATTCCCTGTGTAGGGGCCCTTTTATTATTCATCAGCTTAATGGTAAAAATAGTTTCTTATTGAATTATCAAGATGGCACTCTCTTTTCTCTACCTCACAATGGGCAACATCTGAAGCACTTCAACTCTTGAAGTATCAGATGAGTTCCCCCTCTACATATGTGTCATTGTATAGTCTTTTATTTCTATTTTGTTCTTTTGTTTTCATTTTTTGGAGCCTTTCTTTTTGGGTAGCATGACTTCATAGCCCAATGGCACGCTTTTAAGGCACTGGAGATTCTAGATTCTACTCCCTTTAGTCAATTTTTGCAATAGAAGGAAGTTCCCCAATTGGAGCCAGCTGTTGGTCCCCAAAAATGTCACTCATTTTTGGAACAACATATGAGCAATCTTGGTCCTACAGGACCAAAAATTCTCTCTTCCCTTCTCAAAATTTGTTCTGAGCTTTTCAAATTCCTCTTTTTCAAGCTTTCCAAAAATCTACGGACTCTGCAGGCTTGAATCTATGGACTCTGCAAGAAGAAAATCTATGGACTCTATAGGCCAAGTTCTACGGGCTTCACAGGTTGATTTATACAGACTTTGCAGGAAAGAAACAAGCTCTTAAAAGAACAAGTTTCCAGCACTTGGTCATTTTCAAGATTGGTTCAGCACCTTAGTTCAATCAAAAGAGTTCAATTGGTGAATGATAAAGGACAAAGATTCAAACCATTGAACTTTGAACCATTTTGGTTCAAAGGTTCAATGGGTTCAATGACCAAGTTGGTTCAACATTCTTGGTGCAAAAGATCAAAAGGACTTAGCCAAATAATGAAGAATGAGCCCTTAAACCATTAAACCGTTGAATCAAAATAACAACGAATTCTCTCAGGAAGATTTTCTTAAAAAAAATTTAAGGCAAATTTCCTTTAAACCTTTTGTCCGAAGGAATTCACCTGGAGAGAAAATCTGAAGAAACAGGCAAGGCAATTCTTGTAGACTTTTTGTCCACAGGAAAATGTCCACAAAAAATACCAAGGAATAAAGGGAGAAAAAGAAAAGCTGAAGCAAAGGAAAAGCCGAAGAAATTTCAAGGTGTGATGGGCCCACAAACGCCAAAATTTACACCAGGGAAAGCAGTTCTGCAGAGGGTGCCAAGTAGCCAATGCAGAGGTCTCTGACATGTTTTCTCTAAAGGCAACATAATGTGCTACGTATACCTTGTAGAACTTAGTGGAAGCCAACAAGTGTCATCATCCATGATGAATTCGAATGAGTCTCAAATGCTTTTGTATTGTTGCTAAAGAGAGCGGAAGTTGACATATGTCCTCTTCTGCAAGACCTTCAGAGGATGCCTAAAGCTTCTATAAACTCAACAGATGTTGCCACGTGTCTTACCTATCTCAGTAGCAAAATGTGCCACGTGTCACTTATTAAAATAAAAAAAAGACCAAGTGCAGAAATGGACAAAGCATCCAAGTGGTGAAAGGAGGTGTCGACTCAAGGAGTTACTCCAGTAGGTGATACAGTGTCTATGAATTGATCATTAGGAGGCACAAATGATAAATGACGTGGCCCATGATTTATCATATGATGTTTAAGTGGCGTGCTCTTCCCAATGATGGGAACGCACATGGGTCATTTTTGAAAAGGGCACCAAAAGGCCTCATTTCTTCCCCTATTTATTGTAATATCTCATTTGTTACAAGGGAGATCTTCCTCTTACCAGAAGTGAAACTCTACCCATTTTGAAAGAAGAAGTTGAGACTTTGAGCTTAGATTGTAATTTCATTTTCATTTTTATCTGAATGAGAAAGCAGGTTGTTTACAGACTTTATGCTATTTTGGCTTGTATCATTTTAGGAGATCATTCTTATGTCTGTCTTCTAAAGGTGTTCTTATTAATTTAATTTGGCAAGCAGAATTAGTGAAGGTAAAAAGGGAGGTGTCCTGAAAATGACTGTGAGAAGACTTTGTGCTTTCACCATTAATTTTAGTCTATGTTTTTCCTTTCTTTTTGTGTTGGGGATTCTGGGATGACTTTGTGCCCCCATTATCCTTTTTGTTATACTCTTTGGGTCATTAAGGTGGATACTTTGCGCTCTATTTCATCCTGCTATTAGTACGCCCTTTTGATCACCGGTTATTTCACTATTTGAAAGAAACTCCTGCTGTTTCCTATAAGGACACTTATGAAAGAAGAGAAGTGCCTTTAGCATTTATAGCCAAGATTTTCTCCTTTGTCTGTGTGCATCATCTCTGAAAGAAGAGAGATGGATGGTTTGTCCCAGCCCTGTGTCTTACTTTTTGCTTATTTATATTGTATATAGCTCCACATATTTAATAGGGAACCTCCCCTTGATGAGAGGAGAGATTTGTCTCCAGTTGATGTAGTAAAGCTGCACACCAGGATGACCCATCTCCCTATGCAATGATGATAAGAAATATTTTGGTCACCAGTTAGTTGGCCGATAAAATATTCACCCAACACAACCAATTCAACAAGTTCAATGGCTTTGAAAGACTTAGAAGAAAAGAAGGCTTTGAAGAGCAAAAGAATGAACTATTGAACTATTTAACCTTGAACCAAAATGGTTCAACAGGTTCAATGGTTTAATGAGTTTAATAAGATCAAAAGACTTAAATGAAATAAGGCTTCAAACAAAAGATTGAACCATTAAACCATTGGTCAGTTTAATCAGTCGGTTCAATCGAAAGGTTCAAAGGAGTCCCCCAAAGCCCAAAGGCCAAGTGCCCTTGTGGAGGGTAGCAAACCAAAGGCCAAGTACCCTTGTGGAGGGCAGCGAACCAAAGGCCAAGTGCCCTTGCAGAGGGTAGTGAACCAAAGGGAACAAAAAGATATCATTCGAAAAGATTTTCCATGGAAAATTTTACAAGGGAAATCCTTCAAACAAATGTTTGAAGGAATTCCTTCAGACATTTTGTCTGAAGGAATGATCAAAGGCCCGACAGAAAGTAGCGAAGGCAAAGGCAAAGGAAAGGATTCCTTTGGACAAAATGTCTAAAGGATTTCCTTTAGACATTTTGTCTGAAGGATTTGAAGAAGAAGGCCACCCAAAGAACCCCACAGGGCATGTACCCTTGTGGGGGGCTCTTGGCGACCAAGAAATGGACCTTTCTCAAAGCCCGAAGGGACACCTTCCCTTCAGGGTGTTCCAAAGACATAAAGCTAAAGGAATTTCAAAGCTCGAGAGACTTAGAGAAAATAAAGGCTTCTAAGAAAGAGGATGAACCATTGAACCTTGAACCAAAATGGTTCAAAGGTTCAACAGGTTCAACGGTTCAAAGAAAGCTCTGAGCAAGAGAAAGTGAATGAACTAGAGAAGTGATGGAACCAAGGAGTTGAGAAGGCCACCCGAACTACTAAAATAGTGAACCAATGATGTCCACATAAATGCCAAATTTAGGGTAATGAAATATCCATTGATTTTCAAATAAGGCACATAACCTAAAAACAAACTCAGTGACCAGTTGAAGAGGGAATTGAAAGAGCTATCAGAAAGGGAAAAGATAGCCTGAGAGCTCAAATTGCAATAGGAAAGAGGGAAAGACCAAAAATATCTACACATGAGTTATTCTAGTAGGTGGAACAGTCCACCAAGTAGATATTTGATCTTGAAAACATTAAAGGCGTGGCCTATTTTTCTCCATGAAGTAAAGGTGAAATGGATAGCTGCATAGATATTAGGTGAAAGACTAGATGACCCAGGCCCAAGAGAAGACATTTGAGATGAATTGACATGCCACAATTAAGGCAAATGCCCTATTCTAGCATGGCCCTCTTTGACTAGATTGAAAATGCATTCAAGGCATTGAATGCCGCATGGGCCATTCCATGAAACAAAGTGCTAAGCCTTTCTTAGCTACTATATATTGTAATCTCTTATATTGTGCAAGGGAGATCTCTCTGTTATAGAAGTAAAACTCTACCAAAATTGAAAGGCAATTACTGAGACTTTGAGCTCAGATTGTTGATCATATTTATTTATATGAATGAGAAAGTAAGTTACTTTTAGACTTTGTGCTATTATAGCTTGTGTCATTTTAGGCAATTATTCTTATGTCTATCTCCTGAATACATTCTTGTCCAGTTAATGAAATAAGTAGAACCAGTGGAAGTAATTAGGAAGGTGTCCTGAAGCCAACTGTGGAGAGATTTTGTGCTACCACAATTGCCTTTAGTGTGTTTGTCTATTTTCTATTCTTGTGTAAAGGGCCTTGGGATGACTTTGTGCCCTCATTATCCTTCATATTTCACTCTTGGGTAGTCGAGGTGGAGACTTTATGCTACATCTCAGTCTGCTGGTTACTACGCCCCTTTGTTACCAGTTAATTATTACCTACCAAAAAGAACTCTAACTATTTGTTGTAAGACCACTTCTATAAGAAGAGAAGTGCCTTCAGTGTTTCCACCTAGATTTCTCCTTTATTTGTGAACATCATCTCTAAAAAAAGAGAGATGGATGGTGTTGTCCTATCCCTGAGTGTTATTTTTTGCATATATATAGTATATAGCTCCTCATAGTTATAAGGGAACCTCCCCTTGATGAGAGGAGAGATTTGTCCCCTTTTTATGTGGTAAACCCACACATCTAATTGACCCATCTCCCTATGATATGGTTGAAGAGACCTATTTTGCCCATTAGTTAGCTGGTGACAAAATATTCACCCAACAATTTTTTGGTGACTCCGCTGGGGAAGAACGAACAGTTTCATTTCTTTTCCTTATCCATTTTCTCTGCTAGGGAAAAACGTGAAGTAGGAAAGAACACTGTTAGCTTCATGCCAAATTTTTTTGGTGACTCTAATGGGGAAGAATGAGCAGTTTTAGTTCTTTTTCTTATCCATTTTCTCTATTGGGGAACAATGTGAAGTAAGAAAGAACACTGCCAACTTCATGCCAATAGTTTTTTGGTGACTTTACTGGGGAAGAATGAGCAGTTCCAGTTCTTTCCCATTGTTAATTTTCATCCCAACTTCATGCCAACAATTTTTTGGCAACTCCACTAGGGATTGATGAGTAGTTCCAGTCCTTTTCCAGTCCATTCATATTAAAGAATTTTATCGCTGGGTACTGACGTGAAGTAGGAAAGAACACTGCCAACTTCACACCAATAGTTTTTTGGTGACTCCACTGGGGAAGAACAAATAGTTTTAGTTATTTTCCTTATCTATTTTCTCCACTGAGGAATAACGTTAAGTAGGAATGAACACTGCCATCTTCACACCAAGAGTTTTTTGGTGACTCTGCTGGGGAAGAATGAGCAGTTCCAGTTCTTTCCCATTGTTAATTTTCCTCCTAGCTTCATGAAAATAATTTTTTGGTGACTCCACTGGGGATCAATGAGCATTTATAGTCATTTTCTAGTCTATTCAAATCAAAGCATTTCATATCACTAGGGAAAACATGAAGTAGAAAAGAACATTGCCAGCTTCATGCCAATAATTTTTGGTGACTCCCCTAGGGAACACAGCAATTTTGCACAATTTAAAGCCTCAAGCTTCAGATTGAAGCATCACCTATGTCTTATCCATTATCATTATAGCCTTATCCATTTCCATTATATAATCTGGTCTATAAACTAGAGTCACTAGGGATCGAATGTTTCACTTCTTTTTTCCACTTTCCTCCAACTCTATGCCAACAATTTTTTGGCAACTCTACTGGGGAAGAATGAGTAGTTTGGAGCCTCAAGCTCCAAGCTAAAGTAGGTCCAGTTCTTTTCCATTTTTATTCTACAATTTGGTAGCTCCACGCTATACAAGAAGCCAAAAATCTTAAGGTGTTGTTGACCCTATTTTTGAGTTGGTGTAGCAGAGCAATTTTGATTTGTTTCTTTCACAACCTCACCTTTAACAAACTAGGAGTCTTCCTCCTACCAACACTAGGTCACCAATACAAGGCAGAGCTTCTTTTTTTTCTACTAGTAGAGATTTACCCATACATACCCCACTAAGATTTGTTATTCCCCCTTTTCATAGCCATATAATGGCAATTTAAGGCCCTTGGGGTAACTCTTTTGGCCCACTCAATTTAACTCCACCTCTACATGAGCTACCACGCAGTTCAAGGAAGAATTTATCCAAATTCTTTCATGATGGGAGAGTTCATCCTGATGAACACATTGTAGCTTTCAACATAGCCTGCAGTGTGATAGGTGTGGAGTAGGAGGATGTAACAGTTAGGCTATTTGTGGAAACATTGCAAGGTGCTATTGTAGACTGGTTCTATCATTTGCAGGCCCAGACTGTGACTGACTGGAACACTCTCAAAGCTAAGTTTGAAACAAGATTCAAGCCTACAGAAGATGCACATGTCCTACTAGCCTAGCTCACATAGATGAAAAAATAACCTCATGAACTTATGAGGGACTTCATTGCCAAATTTTACAAGCTAAGGAATAGGATTCTTACAATCATTCAGCCAAGACCTGAGAACCTTAAATGTTTCTTCAACTCACAACTACTTGAAGTGATTTTTTTATTAAGACATGCTGGCCACATAGACCTTACTACTACTTAGGATTTGGCCACTGAGGTGGAAGATGACCTTATCTTGGTAGAAAATATAAGGAGAGATCTTAACAGAGGTACATCTTCTTGATCTTTTGAATACCCATATATAGGCACCATTGATCTAATGGTGCAGAAGCTAGAAAATTAGTTACTTTTTATTAAAAAGCAAATGGTGCAAGGGATGTCATCTACACCTTTGTATAGAGATATACCAAGGAGGACATTCCCTAATTAGTCATACCAAGGCAATGTTACTAGGAACCAAGGGCAGGCAAACCATCTTCCTCCCCCACAAGGGAAACTTGCCATTGAAGCTCCCCCAACCAATTCAACAGTTGGATATCTTGAAACAAAATCTAATTTCTTTTTTCAACTTGAATTGAACCAATAAAATGATGCTGATCTCTTTACAAAAGACTAAGAAGAATCAACTGGCGACTCCAACATTGGTTTCTTGAATTACCAAGATGAACCCAAAAGTGAAGGTAAAGCAGTTGATGGATCATATGATATTTTCACCTGGTCCAAGAACTAGTTATCCTAACAAGCTGATAAGGACAAAATAGGAGAAGGATCTCAGCCTGCAATTTCAATTGCTAAGTAGGGAACCACTCTACCTTTTCAAGCAAAGGACCCAGTGATCGCAAAAAAGGTAAATACATTAAGCACTCCATCTTCAACTTCAATTTCGTAGACCAGTACCACCCTTCCTAAAAAATAGAAGGATGAACTCCCTTCCCCTATTCATAATTCATTTTAGACATTTGACATAGTTGACCATGTCAAGAAAACTAAAATTCAAATATCTAAATTTGAATTCCTGCAATCCAACCCTGAGCAGTTGGATAAGTTAGTGGAATGTGTGAAGAATAAAACCATCCCTATAGGATCAGCTATTCCAAAGGTGACTCCCACGTCCACTTGAAATAACCTTGTCATTTCTCCTCCTACTACTCTTAGAAAGACTAAACCATTTTATGTCTCCTTGTTGATAAATGGACACCAGCTGAACAATTACATCATAGACTTAGGTGCATCTGACAATGTCATGCCTACCAAAGTAGCTAAATCCCTTGGTCTCATACTAACCAAGACATTTGGAAGATGTCTCTCCATGGAGAATAAATAAGTACCACTACTAGGACAAATCAAGGATGCCCGATTTTCATTTGTAGTATTCTTGGAAAAGAGAATCAAGATGACAATCTTGGTGGCCAATGTCCTAGCCTCATATGGCATCCTTCTTGGGCAAAATTTCTAAAAGGATGTTAGTGGTGAGTTAAGTATGGACCTATCTAAAGTAAGGATCCTGGTTAAAGGTGTCATGCAAAGATTGATCCCTAAGAAGGAAGTGAAATATGTTGTCACCTAAACGTCAGTCCCTGAACCTCAAATTCTATTTGAGTCTTTAGGCAAGGGTAATTATTTTTTATCTACTGAAGATGTTCTCATTACAACAAATAAAAATCATGTAGGTGGTGATCCAAAAATTGATTCAAATAAGACATCAAAAGAATTTGTAGGGCACATTACAGATGAAAAAGGATCTTCCCTCTCTAATGAAGACAAATATGATAGAAGATCAATTTCTGATGATGTTTGGATCCTAAAATTTGATGGCAGTAATTATTCCACCAATTTAGGAGCCAGGATTGTGTTGATATCTCCTCAAGGAGATATTTTTCCTTCTTCATACAAGTTGTAGTTCAACAACACCAATAACACTATCGATTATGAATCTCTATTACTCAGGTTGAAGGTAGCTCAAGATAGAGGTGTCAAAATCCTTCATGCCAAAGGAGATGCTGAGTTGATGGTTAGTCAGGTGAAGAACCTATGTCAAACCAAGAACAAAAGATTGCACCATTACCACAATTTGGTATGGGACTATATTGAAAATTTTGATGCTTTCAATATATCTGCAGTGCCCTAAGAGCTTCATCGTCATGCAGGTTCATTGGCTGTCTCTATGACCCTCTTAGTTCCTCACAAAGACTTTGAAGAATAGAATTACACTATCAAGTTGGTCTTTTGACCAAGTGTGCCTGATAATGCCAATCATTGGTAGGTGTTTGATGATGACAATCAAATCATGTGCTGGATTGAACCAAAAGAATAGTGAATTATGGTAATGGACCATACTGCTGCATGTCAAAATTAGGTAAAGAAACTCTTTTGCAAGAGAACAAGGATTCATGATTTTTAGACTAGAAATCAAGTCTTGCTATGGGGCAAGATGAGAAAACCAAAAGGAATGCAAAAAAAAATTGATTCCTGGTGTAGAGGTCCATTTACCAATCATCGCTTCTAGGGAGAAAATGGTTTCTTGCTGATATATCAAGACAAAACACAATTTTCACTGTCTCACAGTGGGCAGCATCTCAAGCACTTCAATTCTTGAAGTATCAGATAAGATCA
Source organism: Torreya grandis (assembly GCA_037957365.1). Classification (NCBI taxonomy): domain Eukaryota; kingdom Viridiplantae; phylum Streptophyta; class Pinopsida; order Cupressales; family Taxaceae; genus Torreya; species Torreya grandis. The sequence continues at coordinate 69,577 of JARHVA010002207.1, forward strand.
TCTGTATATATGTATATTTTTATAGTCTTTAGTTCTATTTTTTTCTTTTCATTTTCATTTTTGGTGCCTTTCTTTTTGGTTAGCATAACTCCATAGCCCAATGGCATACTTAAAGGCACTAGAGATTCTATTTTCTACTCCCTTCAATTGTTTTTTACAATCAATGGAAGTTCCCTAACTGGAGCCAGCTGTTGTTCCCAAAATTTGTTACTTATTTTTTTGAGACAACATTTGAACTATTTTGTTCTTCATCTAGCAGAACTATGGACTCTGTAGGCTTATTTCTACAGACTCTACAAGCTAATTTCTATAGACTCTACATGCTTATTTTTATGGAATCTGTAGGCTGATTTCTATGAAATATGTAGGCTAATTTCTATGGACTCTATAGGCTGATTTCTATGGACTCTGTAGGCTTGTTTCTATGGACTCTACAAGCTTGTTTCTATAGACTCTATAGGCTTGTTTCTACGGACTCTGTAAGTTAATTTCTATGGACTATGCAGGAAAGAAACAAGTTCCCAACACTTAAGAAATTTCAAGGTTGGTTCAATGTCGAGATTCAACCAAAAGGTTCATCAGCAAGATTCAAACAAAGGATTGAACCATTGAACCATTGAACCCCGCTTCCAATAGGTTCAAAGGTTCAACGACTTCGGCAAAAGTTCAAAGTTTAACTACTTTGACAAGTTCAATGGCTTCGAAAGACTTAGAAGAAAAGAAGGCTTTGAAGAGAAAAGAAATGAACCATTAAACCATTGAACCTTGAACCAAAATGGTTCAATGGGTTCAATGGTTCAACGAGTTCAATAAGATCAAAAGACTTAAACGAAAGAAGGCTTCAAATAAAATATTGAATCGTTGAACCATTGGTCGGTTCAATTGAAAGGTTCAAAGGAGTCCCCCAAAGCCTAAAGGCCAAGTGCCCTTATGGAGGGTAATGAACCAAAGGCCAAGTGCCCTTATAGAGGGTAGTGAACCAAAGGCCAAGTGCCCTTGCGGAGGGTAGTGAACCAAAGGGAACAAAAATATATCCTTCAAAAATATTTTTCATGGCAAATTTTACAAGGGAAATCCTTCAAAAAAAATGTTTGAAGGAATTATTTCAGACATTTTGTTCAAAGGAATGATGAAAGGCCTGACAGAAAGTAGTGAAGGCAAAGGCAAAGGAAAGGATTCCTTTAGACAAAATGTTTGAAAGATTTACTTCAGACATTTTGTCTGAAGGATTTGAAGAAGAAGGTTGCCTAAAGAACCTCGAAGGGCATATACCCTTGTGGGGGGCTCTCAGAGACCAAGAAATGGACCTTTCTAAAATCCTAAAGGGACACCTTCCCTTTAAGGTGTTCCAAATACATAAAGCCAAAGGAATTTCAAAGCTTGAGAGACTTAGAGAAAACAAAGGCTTCTAAAAAAGAGGATGAACCATTGAACCTTAAACCAAAATGGTTCAAAGGTTTAACGGGTTCAATGGTTCAAAGAAAGCTCTGAGCAAAGGAAAGCAAATGAACCAGAGAAGCGATAGAATTGAGGAGATGAGAAGGCCACCCAAATTGCTAAAATAGTGAACTAATAATGTCGCCACAAATGTCAAATTTAGGGTAATGAAATATCCATTGATTTTCAAATAAGGCATGAAACTTGAAAACAAACTTAGTGACCAGTTGAAGAGGGAGCTGAAAGAGCCAATAAAAAGGGAAAAGATAGCCTAAGAGCTCAAATTGCAATAGGAAAGAGGGAAAGACCAAAAATATATGCACAAGAGTTATTTTAGTAGGTGGAATAGTCCACCAAGTAGATATTTGATCTTGAAAACATTAAAGGCACGGCTTATTTTTCTCCATGAAGTAAAGGTGAAGTGGATAGCTGCGTAGATATCAGGTGAAAGACCAGATGACCTAGGCCCAAGAAAAGACATTTGAGATGAATTGACATGCCACAGTTAAGGTAAATGCCCTGTTCCAGCATGGCCCTCTTTGACTAAATTGAAAATGCATTTAAGGCATTAAATGTAGTATGGGTCATTCCATGAAACAAAGTGCCAAGCCTTTCTTGGCTAATATATATTGTAATATATTATTTTTTGCAAGGGAGATCTCTTTGTTATAGAAGTAAAACTCTACCAAAATTGAAAGGCAATTACTGAGACTTTGAGCTGAGATTGTTGATCATATTTATTTATATGAATGAGAAAGCAGGTTACTTTTAGACTTTGTGCTATTATATCTTGTGTCATTTTAGGTGATTTTTCTTATGTCTGTCTCCTAAATACATTCTTGTCCAGTTAATGAAATAAGCAGAACTAGTGGAAGTAATTAAGAAGGTGTCCTGAAGCCAACTGCGGAGAGACTTTGTGCTGCCACAATTGCCTTTAGTGTGTTTGTCTATTTATTTTTCCTATGTAAAAGGCCTTGGGATGACTTTGTGCCCTCATTGTCCTTCATATTTCACTCTTGGGAAGTTGAGGTGGAGACTTTGTGCTACATATTAGTCTGGTGGTTACTACACCCCTTTGTTACCAGTTACTTGTTACCTACCAAAAATAACTCTATCTATTTGCTATAAGACCACTTCTGAAAGAAGAGAAGTGCCTTCAGTGTTTCCACCTAGATTTCTCCTTTATTTGTGAACATCATCTCTGAAAAAAAGAGATGGATGGTGTTGTCCTACCCTTGAGTGTTATTTTCTGCATATATATATATATATATATATATATATATATATATATATAGTATATATCTCCTCATAGTTATAAAGGAACCTCCCCTTGATGAGAGGAGAGATTTGTCCCCTTTTGATGTGGTAAACCTGCACATCTAGCCGACCCATCTCCCTATGCTATGGTTGAAGAGACCTATTTTTCCCATTAGTTAGTTGGTGACAAAATACTCACCACCTTTATAAACAAAGGTTAGGACTGCTAACCTATTCAAACTACCTGTAGAAGAATACAAGCCCACTTCTCTACATACCTATCTTGATGCATTTTTTGCATGGGAAAATTGAGATTTTTAGATAAGTTAGAGGGTCAAATGTACCTAAAATTAATGATAATATTTTTTTATTTAGGGGTTCATACTCTATCAATCATTTTTAAGTGTCCCAAACACCCAAAACCTCTCTAAAACCCTAGGTAGACTTAGTTTTGGAAATCATGATATTCTAGCATCCTAACACCCTAGAATGGTCTAATAAACACCTGTAACATCAATGAAACATAGAGGATGACCTGATCATGGTACCTTATTGTAAATAAGTATAAGAAAATTATACTTTTCCAAGAAAAGGGGTAGAAAAAGAGGTACAAATTTATTCTGAGAGATACCAATCATTAAAAGGGAGGGTTTAATAGTTATTCTATCTCCTCAAGCCATCATATTCTCAAAAAGATACCTTTAAAGTCCTTTATGGTTTTATTATAAAGAACTAGTCTAAAAAATGAAAGATAGGGTGACCTAGTCAACTAGTGTGGCAAGTTTTTAGGTGTTTCTTGCTCAAGAGGCCTATGTTATGGTGTAAGGTGTTGTTTTAGGTATCAATCTCATGTTTTCATATGTTTATAAGGTTTCAAATAGACCTTCATGGTTTAAAAACACTATTATTTATGTAACTAAGCCTAATTGACCTAGTATACCTACTTGGTCAACCAAGAGGAATGGAAATGGCATAGAAGGGATAATAAAATGAGTTAATGTAGAGATTTTATGCCTGGTAACTGATCCTTTAATGGTAATAAATGAACACTTCATGGAAATTAGAGAGAGTGGGGAATTTATAAAACCTCATTGTCATATGAGGGGGAGTTACATCACTAAATGCCTCATGGAGAAGGCTTTTACTAGACTACTTTCAACATTGGTAACTAATGAAAGGAGAATAAGTTAAAAAGGGGTGGTGTACATGGACTCTTTGTGAGTAAAAATTAAAAAATAATAGGCATCACCACTCCAAGGATCTCATTCAAGGTACCTATTCAACCATAATAACAACATATGAAGGGAATATGGTGCAAATGTTGAGACTTATAACTGATGGTGGATTAAAGGAGGATCAATTATGACCCCTTATCCACTTTTACATGCCACTCTCTCTTCTTTCACTCTCCCATCCTTATATATATTTAGGCCTTGTGGCCTTGTTTTGTATTCCTCTTTTGAGAGTGAGGAAACTCTACCTATTTATACTTGTTCACCTACTTGTATTGATTAATAAACTTTTTTAGATCTTTCATGGTGGTATTTAGAGTGGTTTTACTTTTTTTTATATGTAAATGTGATGGATTTCCCTCCCTAGTAGGTCCTTATTCACCTAGATGTTAAGAAGATGTCTTATGCAGGTTATGTGGAGTGTAGAAGTGTGGGTGATGAGGTTTGAAGTGTGACATTACTGGTAAGAGTCTCCTAGCAGGTCTTATAATCATGACCTTTGTATTTTAGTCACATAGTACAACTTCCACATGAAACATTTTTTCATAGGAACTCATGAGTATGAATTTTTAGTTATTTTTTAGTCCATTAGTGTTGTTGAGAGTTCAATTTGAGTGAGTGGATGAATCATTTAAGTGCATCATCACCCCTTAGATTAGTTTTAATTTATGCAATCTTTGTACCCTTTTCATCCCAATAGATTTAGGTATTTAGAGAGAGAATTCAAGTGATAAATTAGGGGATCTAGCCCCATAAAACTAGAGGTTTGGCCTAGACAATAGGTATCCTACAATTCTATAGGTCAATTGAATGTTAGTCTAAGTGTGTTGTGGATGTGAACAGTCTACTTCAATTGGGTACAACTTGGGTAGCTAACAATTCCATGCAGACATCAAACATAAGAAGGGAAATTCCAATCTAGTCACATATTTTATGATCCTTTTACTAGTTTAAACTCTCCCTTATGCACTTGACATATGTGGACATGAATTCAATTTATGGTTATAATTTTATCCATCTAACATGGAATTTTTATATATTTATAATAATTTTCTCTATGGTAATTCAATTCCAATTTTTTACTTACAAGATGGAATTATATATAATATTAGGTACTTATGCATTTTGTATGAGGTAAAGAGAAAAAAATAATATTGGAGGCTCATTTTATAAATATTTTAGGACATTTTTTAGTTGAAAATACTCTTGTGGTGTTACAAAAGTACTTCTTTTAGACATATCTCAGGTTTTATGTATGCAAATATGTCAAGTCATGTACTGCATGTGTTATTGTTAAGTTGGACAACAAGAATCAAGGTTTGTATACACATATGTTGGTTCCAATGATACCATGGAAATATATTTCCATATAATTTCTCTTAGGAAACCCTAAAACCAAGCATGGTTATGATTATGTTTATGTAGTAGTTGATAGATTCTCAAAGATGGTAATTCTCATACACTATGAGAAAGTAATATCAGCTCTAAAAATAGCTAAATTGTAATTTTAATAGGTATGGATCCATTTTTTAATCCCATAATATATCTTATTTGATAGATACAAGATTTTTGAGACATTTTTAGAAATTGCCTTGGTCTATGTTAGACATAAAGCTAAACAAATCCACCACATTTCATCACAAATTGATGGATATATGGAATGGTAAATAGGATGATAGTGCATCTTTAGACAGTGTACAATTATAATAATTAAAACACTTGGGATGAAATTATTCCCTTCATTCAACATAAATATGATATATCTCTACATATCTCTACCACACAAAACCATTTTCATGTTTTTTTGGGTTTTTAACCTTTGTCACCCATTTATGTAGCTTATCATATTCCACCATAAATATCTGTAAATTATTTATCTCAAAATTATGTCAAAACATTTTTTCAATTAATTAAGCACATTGAAGAGATTCAACAATAACAACAAACCATCATGCAATAGACAAATTTGAAATATAAGAAACACCATGATAAGCACCAAATACCACACACCTTCTAGGTTGGTGATTGAGTCTTGCTACACCTACAAAAGGAAATACTAACATGACCTTACCATAAGCTTTATCCAATCTGGTATGGGACCTACACCATCACTAATAAATTAGGATATAATGATTTAAAACTTAATTGTTTGACTTATCTTGGGTTTCATCTAGTCTTTAATACAAAACTCTTGTGTCATTACTTTCCACCCTTGTTGGATACTTCAAATACTATAAAGACTCTTCAATAGATAAAGATCAATCTATATTTTAGCATCCTAACATAATAAGATCATGTCATTGACACTCAATCTAAATGAACATGTTGATAAGAGATTCCTCTCTTCCAGATCATCAAATCAAATCAAATTAAGTCCCTTCCAAAGGAAAATGATTTGTAGAAGTGTGGGTTGCCAAAAAAAATTCCACATCTTCTTCTAAAAATACATGTAATGGGAACCATTTCTCTTGAAGGAGTGGTGATTGATCTAGGTGGATTTGGGTCACTAGATCATACTAAATATTATAGTGGTTGCATGTAAAGACTTATGCTAACATCAATAGCTAGGGATGTATGTCTTATACCTACACACAATTTTTTCAATATAATTCCACTCTTGAATTACCATAGCTACTTTAGTGTTAGTATTGTAGCTCACAACTCATCAATAATTACAATCATTGGCATCACATTACTCTTCAATTATTAAGTGGTTGTTAACAACTATTGTAATGGTTTAAGTGATGCTTCATCTTCCTTCATTGTATAATAATGTACACTTCCATTATTTATAGGTTATTAGAACCATAGAAGAATATAATTAGTAAATTTATTGACATTTGAAATCTGATTTCTCAGATATTATGTATGACTTATCATAATACAAATTTATCATTATAGTTCTGCATTTGTTTTCATATCTTTCTTACTTTCTTTTTATTTGAATGCTTTGCACTTTCTTGTTCTCTATCATTATTAATTAACTTTCATTCATAACACTCTTAAATATATTTAAGTAGGTTGTCCATTGTGTCTCCTTCTGAGCCTTAGATCAATCCCACTTGTCTATAGACATATCATTACATTGTCGCATATCACTTGTCTCTCTTTACGAGGCACCATTTTGGCATCTCACTTTCCCCTCCATTTTTACAACCTTAATTTACAAACCATGGTTATGGAAAATAATTATAGGGTTATTTATTATGATTGATCCTTATATGATGTATTATTTATTTGGTTTCATACATGTATTAAAAAATATATGTTTAATTATTATATCATATTTTCATACTATTTATGTTACACATATTATGTTTAGCCACTTTATTTTAACATGATTAATATGCTAGATCATCTCTCACCAAAATATAGATTTCTAGTAGTTACATGTTACAATTACTATTTGTTTTCTTCCTTTTCCAATAAGTATATTTTACCCGATGGTGTAGTAACTAAATTTAAGTTTCTAGTTCTCAACTTCTTTATCATTAGATAGAGGAAATTGAAGCTCAATGATATAGATTTAGAGGTGGAAGTAGGGTATGCATAAAATCAAGTGTATTTGTTCCATTTATATTTTTTTAGTTTCACTTACTTTATTTGATTACATTGGTATATATTTATTGAGACATTGATCTATTTATACACATTCCCATTTTATGTTAGGTACAATCAAGTTTGTGACATTGGAGTGTGGGTGATTCATTTCCACCCATCTCAAATAATGTTCATGTATGCACTTATTTTAGTTTTTTACTTTTATGCATATAATTGTGGCATGCTTATTTTTTTCCTTTTTAATTTTATATTCATACATACGTAAAAGTATGAAATTATGTGGATACCTAATTTCAGTGCAAATAGTGTAATTATGGCATGTTTGTCATACCTTGGTACACTTGGTTTATTTATTGATTTTCCATCCTCTTGATACACTTTCTCTTCACATTGAAACCTTAATACTATTTCCTCATATAAATTTTTGCATAAACACCTTAAGATTTATTATTTTTCTATCTCAGGGTATACACAATCATCTTGCATATTAACTTGATCTTTGTTTCATGGTATTTTTTTTAGTTGACCATATTTGTAGTCATCTCCAAAGTGGTCTAACCACTTTAAAAATTAGTTTTTAAGTGGTCCTATTCCTTTTGGTTCCACCAATCCACCATGTGTTTATTTTTCATGCCTTTATTATCAGCTTTCAATCATTTCCATGATTTTACTATGTGTGAATGTGTCCCAGTTTGAATACAAAGGAGCCTAAATATACATAGGTACCCTAATACATTTTATAAGGAATTGCATTGATCTTATATTTCACATTAAATTGAAAAACATTATTATCAACATTAATTTCTTGGGCATTCACATTCCCATCCAAAAAATATAATTTATTTACATTCACAAAAATATTGAGACCTATATTGAGACCTATTGATTTTAACATCATTATTATAATTGGCATTCAAAGTAAAAAAATGAATTTTACAAAGTCACATCATTGACATTAACATATTTTATGGAAAGATTAATTGTTGTAGCATTAGACATATTTATAGATTTCATTTATTTTTAAAGCTTAATATAGAGTTAACTAAGGTAATTTTAACAAGATCTAAGGCTTATTGATGAAGCCTAGGTATTATTCTAGGAGGAATATCAAATATAATCCATTCAAGTGTCCTAAATTATAAATTAAAACAAGCATGAAACATATGTAACATGAAAAATAGCACACTAAGGTTTGAATAATGCCTAAGGTTTAGGATAAATCACAATATAACATTTAAATTTATGACATGTATATCTATTAAGACATAAAGTAAATAAACCTTAGAGTAGTAATTTTCCTAAAGATGAAACTCTAAAGAACATGCACAAAATGATGTTTCATGAAAATGTAATGAAAATAAATAAACTAAATTTAATAATTTATAAAAATAATACCTATATAATACCATTAAATAAATAGATTGGGGTTATTTCTATGTGACTTAAATATGATAAAAATTAGTGTATAGTGTTTAAAATCATGGATATTAACTCTCGTCATATTTTGTATGATTGGATTGGAATGTTAAATATGTCAAGTAATTGTATAATATATATTACATTATTATTTTAAATAAATAATATAATATATTTTTATGAAAAAAAAACTATATATTATATTTTTTATATGAAAAATATTTATTGCTTAGAAGAAAAAAAAATACATCATATGTATAAATTTATAAGTTGTAGACTAACATTAAAACATGTTATCTAAAAATTATATTAATTTAAAAAGTGAAAGATAATTTGTGTATAATATGGTTTCCACATATCCCTCTTATTATCTTACAACAATTATTTTCATACAAAAAATAAAAACTTTATTTAATAAATTTTCATAAGAAATACACATAAATCAAATATCATATAAATCATCTCATGATAATATATAAAACTCTATGAATATTAAAAACAAAAACATGTTATGGTAGTTATACTATATATTTATTATAATATCTCAAAGAGAGAGCCCTAAGTAAACCAAAGAGACACCCATTTGTAGTACCAAAAATAAGGTTGTCTTTTAATTATATATATATATATATATATATATATATATATATATATATATATATATATATATATATATATAAAATTAAAATTATATCATCAAAATATAAACATTAGTATTGGATCTTCCAAATTACACCATCATAACTCCAACACAATGCTACATAGAAATGTGAATCATATAATTATAAATTTAATAATTATTTTCATAAGCATTTATCATCTTTCTTGTATTTATATTCCACCCCAAAAAATATCTCACAACAACATTGGAATGATGTTGTGTTTTATGCCTAACACTGGCAAATTTTTGGATTATATTGACACTATTTTTTTAAAATTTAACTTCACTTAAGAACCATAATCACATAAATATATAGATTTTTTATTTTGTTACTAAATCACTACGTGTGTTTTGGAACCAAAAAATAATATATTATTTGAGTTATGTATGAAAATGATCCATGACCAAAAAAAATCCTTTCAAGAAGGTTCTCAACCCTCTAAATTAAATTAGAGCATTAACTTAAATGGTGACAATAAGATAAAACAAATCCATACATTTATTTAATCATTTAATGTTCCCATTAAACCATTTGAGATACTAATGTAATAAGTTTTTGATATGTTGAAAACAAAGGTGATGGTGGATATTTATTTCCTTCACACTTTGCTTGAAAAAATCTAGAAATGGGTTGTTGGTGTGAGTTGGAAATTGTGGGATACAATTCATGATCTAAGAAAATGTTAATTTTATTTTTTAAGTTATTTTTATATAAAAGGGTGGAGTTTTGATATGTTCTTAATTTTATGATAATATAATAAAAATAATATTTTATGAGGTGATTGGTAGGGATCATTTTCAAATTGGTTATTGTTAGTTAGTATTGATAATGAAGGAGATGTTTCTTATAGTTTTTATTAGAAGACCATATTAGATCTAGATGGTTCTAGAATAATATTATAATTGAAGTATCAATTCAAAAATTAAATAGAAATGAGTATGAATTAATTGTCCAACAATATTTTTTGGTGTCAAATGTACTATATAAATTTCATATGGGTATGTGCATTAAGTTGGGGGATAATTTTATATATATATTATTTAATGCATATGTGTTATTCACATAATGTGAAATATTAAAAGTATGGCTCGATAATTTTTGATCCATAATACGTATGCATTACAATAAGACATATGCATTATGGTGACATGTACACATTATGGTAATGCATATGCATTATGGTAATGTGTATGCATTACCTAATTTATTTTAGAAAAAATGCAACTTAACGTTGCCATTTACCATTTTTCTAACTTCCAAGTGTTATTTAGTGATTGTGTTTCTCCTATAAACACCTTAAAACTACCCAGAAGCCCATTGTAAAGATTGACATGTCCTAAACTTCACAATGTCACCACATAGATGAGGTAAGTGATCAAAAACTACACCTATTAACCTTGTATTTTACCATTTTTTTAAATTTTTTTACATTATTTAATTTATAAATTATTTGTTTTAAACAAACCAATCCACTACAAGAGACCAAAACCATCCTCTTAACCCTCCACATGACCCTACTATTCTTGTGGCTAACCTTCCAACTAACCCTCCTAATCCTTTGGCTGACCATCCACTTGACCCTCTTAATCATCTGGCTAACCCTCCACCTAACTATCCTAACCCTCATATTCATCCACCTAACCATCCTACATTACATAATATCCCCTAGGCAAGTAGGGGTATCTAGCTACACACATTATGGAAAAAAATTGAAATTGAGCAAATAGTCAGGAGAATGAGGGATCCCACATCCACCAACACCCATCACACCTATCTAGCCAATAACCTAGAGTCATTATTTGGTCAAGTTGACTCAATAACAATTCAAACTGATAGATGGTCATCATATAAAGATAAATATAGGGTTTATTATACTAAAAGTTTGTCAATACATGAGGTTAAAAATAAATAAATATCAAAAGTGGCCATTCATGTGTTATTCATTGACCTAGCCACCAATGCACCATTTCCAGTAACTACTAAATGTTTCCCAATCCATAGGTACAAACATAATTTGATCAAAGCCTAATTATGGGACCAATGGTGGATGGTGTTTAATTAATCCATCGTGTAACAACCATGAGGTTCCATTAAATTTTTATGGAAACTCTACTATGCTTTTATCCTCAATGAGATTCCAAATTATGTTGATTATGGTGAATTTTAGGGCCAATGGAAAGGCTTTGTGTAGGATCAACTAGGTACACATTATGCACCTAATCAACCTACAAGGATCCCCACCCACAATCAACTTCATCCTAAGATCCCATCTATAGTGAAGTAAATCATGGAGATAAAACCTCTACATGTGCTTAGTGTGCTTACTGATATACCATTTAGCATACAAGTAGGCTTTTAGTGATTGATGTTGTAGATACACCACCTAGTGTGCATGCATGACCTCATCCTTGTAGAATAGGAATTTGACTCAAGAGAAGTGTTAGTATCTTTTTAGTGACAAAACAAAATCAAATTGAAAAACTAACACACTCACTAACATACATCTCTAGGCCTAGTTACTTGGATGAGCTTAGTTAACAATACTAGAATAGAAACACAACTAAAACATGAAATGATGTCATTTGATGTCTATGCATTTATGGCCTAGGGATGTCTTCTCAAGAAATTATGTCATCTAATGATGTAGATATTCAATATTCATTTCTAAAAATAAGTATTAAACAAGTTTCCATGGAATTCTTAAATAGGCCCTAATTTGGTTTAATTAAATCTTAATCATGATTAAGCACTTTGTGCATAAATTACTCAAATTGATCAAAATGCCTTGTTATTATTCCAAAATTTTATTGGATTAGAATTAGAATGTGATGTTAGATGCATTGGGTTTTTTTATCCCATTTAGGATGTTGTCAACACAAAATAACAAAGGCACATGTCATGTACAATAATTTTGATATAAAAGAGCAATCTAGAGCACCTAGGTGTAAAATTGTTATTTTGACTTGAAATAATTTGATCAAAGTTAGTTGGCCCATAAATTACACTACCCCATTTAGGGATACCATAGCCAAAATTGGCACTTGACTATATCAGAAACTTTTAATGTGCTTTAGTGTTTTTAGGCCAAATTGTTCATTTTAGGTGGAATTTGGTCAAAGGCCTAGTTGGAGGTCATTGGTGGCCAGATTTAGGTGTGTATAATTTTCCCCTATTTGGGAAGGTATTGAAAGCTATAAGCATAGTAACATCTTATCAAAGAATGAAAACATCCTACATTCCTACAACTGTAATGATGATAAAATAAATGTATGATGGCCCCTCGAGGGAATGGTTGGCCCAAGTTGGGTGATAAATAGTCCCTCAAAAAGAAAGAAGTGAAACAATGGGACCAAAGAAAGGAAAGATGATGGGGTGAAAACATAATGATTTTGTAAAAGTAGTCAAAATCACTGAGAATGCAAGTGGGACAATGTATAATAATTTGCCTAAAGGTGTTTATAAGCATTGTACCTAGATAATGGAAACATGGTATGATAACATAATGATTTTTACAAAGAAAGTTATAATCATTGAGAAGATGTATCTTCCCCAATTAGGGTAGAAAAACAAGATAATAATGTGTCCATGTATGGGCAGAAAAAGTAAAGTGGTGACAACACAATGATTTGCCTAAAGGTAGTTATAATCATTGAGAAATGTAAGAGGGACAGCGTGAAATGATTTTCCCATAGGTAGTTATAAATATTGTACCTTGATTATGGAGAACATGATTGATTGGATAATGATGAGGGTAACTTAGCACAAAGAGAAAATGATGAATTAGAACAACCTGATAGTAGGGAGATGCTCGTCTGAACTAACAAAGGTTGAAATTCTTTCATGGTTAATTACTTTTTTTGGGATATGATTGGGATTGAATCGAGATGTGGTACTGAAGAGATGTCAATGCTGCCATTACTAAACAGACTTATTAAAGTTGAGGTTTGTTTTATCATGTGTTAGTAGGCATCATGGTATAGCATCATGAGGACTTAGTTGAAATATGTATAAGGATTGACTCTCATAATCCAATACTCAATAGAAAACAATTCACCAATGATAAAAACCATGTTATCAATGTTAGAGGATGAATATGGATGGATTCAAGTATAGGTTTACATAAGGAATTACCCAATAAATGCAAATAAATTGAATCAAATAAATATTTCTAAAAGAAAACAAATAGGTAGATAAACCAATAAAAAGTAGAAACAAATAAATAATACAATAGAAACCATACAAACATTTCCCCTAAAAAATAGGTGACAACTTAACAAACAAACAAAATGGGAGAATAAAAGAAAAATAAAGGGGTGTCTGAGCTATCTCCATATGCACTAGGCAAGTGGATGATACCTACATAGTTCTATGGATGTAATATCCAACAAAAACTTTAGGCTAAATGTAGTTCTCCCAAAGAATGGGAAGAAAATGAGAATTGGGAAAAAAAATAGAGTGGATGTGATAGAAGAAGAAGAATGGTCTTGTAAAATGGCACGTGTGTGGGATAAAAGGGGCCAAAACGGATGGGTAAACTAAGTAACAAGTGATTTTCTTGAAACTTAGTAAGGGTTCCTAGAATCCTTAAGGCAAAGAAGTGGTCAATGTTTTTGGGTTTTTATAATGGTTTTACAAATGTTTTTATAATTTTTGGAGTGTCCCAACTCAATTGAGAATGATGAGACACTAAATAGTTAAATCTCACAAAATGGTGAGAGCATTAACATTTAGGTTTCTTGAAAAATAACAAGAGCATTTAAACTTAGGTTTCTCATAAAATGGCAACATCATTCAAACTTAGGTTACTCACAAAATGGTGAAAGTGTTCAAACTTAGGTTGTTCACAAAATGGCAAGAACATGGAATAAGGGTGATTGAGCTAACCTTAACAAGTATCGAGCAATGCCTACATATTCCCAAAGTAGGACCTCAAGTCACTTTAGTTCCACCTTTATAGTGGAATAACCTAACTAGCATTGCTATCAATACAAACAAAATAGGCACAGTTGGTAAAAAAGCATAGTATGACATAATAAATGACAAGTTGGTACATCAAGTCTCAATAAATAAATGTTGCCCCTAGTTTGCCCATAGGTAGTTATAACTAGGTCACAATAGCATATATCAATGGTACTAATCTACCCAAAGGTGGTTATAATTAGTAACAAGATTGGTGATAAGAAAGGAACCGAAAATGAAGGATGCAATTGCCAAAAATTCTATCATACTGCTCTAAAATATGATCTCTATCTAAATTACTTGAAACAACTAATGAAACTGATCAAATTCCTTGGTGATGAAAATGTGCACTAAATGGAAAAAACCCAAGGTCAACCAGACTAGGTAGATAAGATTTAGCACATGCTTGGTTGATAAAACAAAATGGTAAAGTGAATGGAATGGGATAAGAGGAATGATGAGCATGATATTCATACAAAGAAAAAAATGGACAAAATGGCACAACTAAAATGGTCTTTATAGACAACACACCCTAGCACTCAAGCATAGTACCACTTAATGTGAATAATATTCATTGGTTCAAGAAGTTCATCTCTATCTGGTGTGGTGAACTTGTATGCTCCTAATCCATAATATATAGTAATGATGAAAGACCCTATTTAGTTTGGTTTAAATTTACCTTTATGATTCTTCTCATTCATTATATTCTTTAAAAACAAGATCACTAAGTTCAAATGTTCTATACTTGACACATCAATTTTAGTGGCCTTTGAGTCAGTTCTGATATGCCTAAATATTGTTGAGTGTAGTAAGCATTTTTCATCAAGTAGGTCTAGCTCTTGTAGGTAAGCTACTTGATAGTCATGATCATCTAGGACATGCTTGAAATATATGTGTAGTGAAGGCAACTTAACCTCAATGGGAAGGATGGCTTCTGTACCATAAACAAGTGAATATGGAGTGGCTCTTGTGGGGGTACAGTGATTGGTATGATATGCCCAAAGGGAAAATAATATCTAAAGGTGTCAATCATGACCAATGTCATTAACAATATTTTTGACAATATTGATAATGGTTTTGTTCGATGCTTCTGCCTGGCCATTACCTTAAGGGTAATATGCTATAGGAAAATGTTATGTGATGTTATATTCAACACATAACTTGTCAACATCTTTCTTCTTGAATGATCCTCCATTATCAAATATAATGTTGGAGGGGATACCATAATGGAAAATGAGATGGTTAAAGATAGTCTTAGAAATTTGCTTTCCAATCATGTAATTGAGGGGTATAGCTTCAACCCACTTAGTGAAATATTTGGTAGTGATAAGGATATGTTTATGGCCATCAAATGAAGTGGGATTAATCTTCATAATGAGGTCAAGGCCCCATGCAGCAAATATCTATGGTGTCAACATTGGTTTTAGAGTCTTAGTTGGGGCATGAATTAGATTGGCATCACATTGACATTTGTCACACTTCTTTATATATTAAATTGCATCTACATCTATTATAGGCCAATAATAACTAGTGCATAAGAGAAATTGGACATAGTAGTGCCACTAGAGTGGGATCCAAAAACCCCTTCATGAAATTTCCATAACACTAGTATATATTTTACCTAGGTTAAACAACAAAACAAAGTTCCATCAAAACTACGATGGTAAAGGGTTGATCCAAGTAGAATATAAAAAGTGGAGTAATGAATAAAGGCTTTGGTTTGTTTTCAAGATAAGTTAGGTGAGTGAACTTGGTCATGAAGGTAGTTGTAAAGGTCTGAGTACCAGATAGAATTAGGACCAATAATATCACAAATTATTGTAATGGTTGAAGGTTCATGAGTTGGTGTGAACAAATTCTCAATAAGGAACTTATATTCTTTAGCTTTGTCCATTTTTTTAATTAGAGAGCTAATATTAGCCATGGCATCTACAGTTATATTACTAAACCTTGGTATATGCTCAAATTGGACATTTCTAATTTATTATTTTAGCGTATTGACCATATCCTTATATGGAACTAGCTTGTCATCTTTGGTTTGGAAATGGCCTATGACCTAATTGATGATTAACTAAGAATCACCATAAACTTAAAGATGAGATATATTCCAATGTACTACCTATCAAATTCTTTTAACAAGTGCTTCATACTCAACCATGTTTTTTGTAGAAGAAAAATTGATTCTAAATAATTTAGGGATTAGGTCCCCCTATGGTGTAATAAATAAGAGGCCTACCCTTGATCCATGTGCAGTAAATGAACCATCAAAATATATCTTCCAGTGCTACTCCTCAAGAGGTGTGTTAATGATGGTAATTATGGATTCATTAGAAAATTAAAATGTGAGTGGCTTTGTATCTACAAGGGGTGGTTTAGCAAGTTGATTTACAAGTACCTATCCCTTGATGGCCTTCTAATTGACATACTCTATATCAAACTCACTAAGAAGCATGATATATTTGGACATTATACCTTGTAAATCTATTTTATATAGTAGATACTTGATTGCATCTAATTTTGAAATGACTATGGTCTTATTATTCAATATGTAATGGCATAATTTTTGAGCTGTGAAGACCATGGCTAGGCAAGATTTTTAAATAGGTGCATAGTTGTGTTCATATGTGACCAAGGTATGGCTTAAGTAGTATACTACATGATATTTTCCATTTTTATCATGTTGAGCCAAAAGTTCCCCCATGGCATTGTCGGTAGCTGATAGATACAACAAGAACAATTTTTCCAACATAGGAGGTAACAAAATAGGTGGATTAGCTAGATAGTCCTGGAGTTATTAATTTTTTTTTTGGCAATGATCATCCTAGTGAAATTCAACTCCATTCTTTATAATATATGTAAATGGATGACACTTTTCTGCTAACTAAGAGATGAAGCATTGGATTGATTGGATCTTGCCCTACAAACTATAGAGTTATTTCAAATTGGTTGGTGGTGGTATCTCAGTTATAGCATGAAATTTTGTCAGTTTGACTTCAATGACTCTACAAGACATGATGAAGCTAAGTAAATTACTTGAGGTTATTCCAAACATACATTTCTTTGGATTGAGTCTAACTTTTTACTCCTATAGTCTTTCAAATATCCTATGTAGCATTGTTAGATGGTCAGCCCTGATCTTGGATTTTCCTAATATGTCATCGACATAGTCTTTAATAATATCATACATCATATCATGGAATGTGATAGTCATGACCCTTTACATTGTAGATCCATCATTCTTAAGACTAAACAACATTACCTAATAATAAAATGTTCCCCATGGAGTGATGAACACTATTTTATGGTCTTCTGGTGTTATTCTAATATGGTTGTATCCTAAAAAGCTATCCAAAAGTGAAAGCATTTCATAACCCATTATGGAGTCATTGATCATGTAAATATTAGGTAATGGAAAGTCATCCTTAGGGAAAGCTTTGTTGATGTCTTAAAAATTAGTACAGATTCAAATTCCTTGAGGACTTTTTCTAACAAGTACAACATTAAATATCCATTATGAGTAGTCAATGGATCAGATACATCCTAATTCTAAGATTTTTTCCAACTCTTTATTTACCAAGATAGAAATGTGAGGATTCATCTTACATAGCTTTTGTTTTACCAGTTTGGTATCAGATTGACCATAAGGTGGTGTATAACTAAGGTGGGGTCTAAACCTAGCATGTCAGAATAAGCCCATGTAAAGATATCTACAAATTCTCTCAATAGAGCTATCAAGACTTCACATTCATCCTTAGTGATGGATGTACCTAATTTTATCCATTTTGGGTCTGATGGGGTCTTGATGTTTACCTCTATTGCATCTTTAACTAGAAGGGTCGAGCAATCTTCTAGGATAGTAGGCAAAGACTTGAATTGTTGGACTATATTAGGGTCATCTATTAGGACTTTCTCTTCAACTTCTCTTAGGCATGATGAATCTGAGTCCCCTAATGGGATATCTAGCCCTATGATAGAAAACAATTGGAAATTCTTGAGGAATTTGATCAAACACTTGTTATTTCTCAAAACTAAACTTGGATCCATAAGTAAGTTCATCATTGGTGGTCTCTTAGTCTAAATTCAAAGAATAATGAACACCCCCATATAAAGGCATCTATAATAGGTTTTCACCACGAGACTAACCTTTATCTTTACTTTTTTCTAGTCAAAAAGTGCCTCAAAGAAGTTCACTTTAGGATCTCAATGTTTTATTTATTTGATTTTGACTAAGGGTGTTCACCCACTATCTAAATAGGCTTCATGATCTAATGTGATTGAGAATCCTAATTTATGATCTCCCAATAGAATGTTGTCTCTAAGGCCTAGAAAATCACAAAATGCCTCATCAATATAAAACTCATCAATCAGCAAATTAGATTTTTGTTGGTCCCAATCTATTAATTAGTGATAATATAATGGTAATGGGTTGTGATGAATGATTAGAGTAAGGGTATAAATAGAATTATTATCAAATAGGTTAGTCTCATCTAGGTTATCAAAGGTGAGGCTATGATCAAACTCTACATCATTGTTGGCATCATCATCACTAGCCACCAGTAACAGAACTCGAATAAGATATGTGGAGTCACCCCTAGGTAGTTTAAATCTAAGTCTATAAGGTATTTTGTACTTAGTCATGGAAATTGGCTCAATGGTTCCTTTTTTATTTAGTGTGAGGCCTCTTCCTTTATAATCTTGATGTTTCATGATCCTATTGGGAATAGGATACTTGGTGCTCTTATAACAATCAACCAATTTGTCATTGTATAACCATGATTCATCTCCTTCGAGAGGCTCTTATTCTTAGCTAGATTTTGATATGAACATGACTAGTATTAGATTATGAATTTTATCTTTTATTTTTCATTACCAATGCATGTGTGGGGTGACTTTAGGTCTTCCAAAGGTCTTGGGATTTGAGGAAGATTGGAAATATGAAATGTATCATGGGTTACATACT
Organism: Torreya grandis; assembly: GCA_037957365.1. Taxonomy (NCBI): domain Eukaryota; kingdom Viridiplantae; phylum Streptophyta; class Pinopsida; order Cupressales; family Taxaceae; genus Torreya; species Torreya grandis. The sequence goes on from JARHVA010002207.1 coordinate 89,061, forward strand.
CCCCTAGGCCATTAGCTAAAATGGCAAAATGAATGGAAGTTTTAGGATGTGGCATATGAGAAAGGGAATCCAAGATATTATGATCTATACAATTATCCTTTAGAGAATTGATAAGTATGGCCTTTACTTTATCTTACTTGGAACATGGATTCATGCTGTATTGGTAATTGTAACTTTGAAACCTAGCCTTAAGATGTTTCCAATGCTCATATGGGTGTAAATCTCTTGGAATATTTACTTCCATCCCTGAGTGGAAGAACTTGATACATTAGTATAGTGTTGATGGGACTACATGAATATCATGTAACCAAGGCCTAATTAGAAGCATATTATATGATGACTCAAAATAAAACACATGGAAAAGTGTATCATGGGTCAAAGTCCTAATGATAATTAGAAAACTAATGGTGCATTTTGATTCTCTTTCTTGATTATCGTAGGCTTTGATAGTTATTGTTTCTAGCTAGAGATCTACCATTGTGTACCCAAGAAGCTTGATGAGCTTTAGAGACACTATATTGAGGCCTAATCCATTATTTATAAGGACACATTTCACTTTATTCCACTTTATATAAACTTTTATGTATAATGGATTATTATGGAGTGGGCTAAGGGAATACATATCACTTTGGTTGAATGTGACTTAATAGGCTGGAGCTAAGCATCCAACCCAAACTTGAAATTTGTCAGGGGATATGTCACTAGCAATAGTGGATTGGGTTGATAAATCTTTCAAAATTTTCTTATGGATAGTTGACATTCACAAAAGATCTAAAATAGAGATATGTGATGGTATCATCTATAATTGTTCCACAATATCAAACTTCTTATCTTGGTCAATGGTGAATGGTTTATTCTAGGGTTGAATGGTTGGTTGGATAATAGGCAAAGTGGTAAATGGTTGTGGGCTTGGGATAGTAATATTTTACCTCCAAGTTGTGATTGCACAATCAAGATTAGATGTTGGACCATGATTGCTAACAAATGTTGGGAATGGTGTGAGACTAGATAGGACAAATCTCAGTTACCAGTGCACTTGTATGTGGTCACATGGCAAGGGTGAGTTATTGGTCTAAGGTCCAAAAGTGGAAGTCCCAATTTATTGTTTCACCTATATGTAGTCCTAGGTTAAAGAAAGATTATCCATGTAATTTATTTGAGTGGTATTGTTTAGCAATGGTCTAGATTGATTAGTGTTTGGTCTAGAATTAATGGAGATGGTACTAATGCTACCCCATAAAATATCACCTACAACCCTATTATAGTCATGTGCAACTACATGGTAAGTTTTTTGGTTGTTACCATTCTAACCTTAGTTTTGTTCATTGTTCTGACATTGTGGGTTCTAATAATGATTCTATTAATTTTACTGGTTTGGCATTTGATTTTAATACTATTGATTTTATTATTGCATTGGTTGGTGTTGTTAATGTTGTTATTGATTATTATGTTGCTATTGGGTATTATATTGGGGAAAGGGGTTTTGATAAATCCCAAGATTTTGATTAGAGGTGGAAGCACCATTATCTAATGTTATCTCCCCATTATCAAATATATACTCAATCAAATGCTTGATTTTCACACATCTTCATAGATTATGCCTATTGACCTAATGATATTCACAAAATTTATTTTCATGGTACCAATTAGGATATGGAATGCCTTATGGATAATGTTTTGGTATAGGCCAACTAATCAGATTAGTAGTGGTAAGTTTGCAAAATATAGACTCAATAGGCTCTCCCAAGTCACTTAAGACACAATGAGCAGGATAAATTCTTCTCAAAGAAGGGGTTTGAAATGGTAAAGGTTATTGCATTTGTTGCATGGGTCTTGGTTATTATGCTTGTGGCATTGGTTGGAGAGGTTTTTAGGTAGTAGTAAGATGAAAAGGTGGTGTAGATGATATTTTCATTGTTTATACATGATGTGACTCAGTTACTCTATTGGCCATAACATTCCTATTATGGTTGAATTGCTTTGGTCTATCTTGGTTATTGGCATGTGTTATTTTTGATGCTTGTGATTGGATTGGATGTTAGTTTTGGCCACTTCCCTAATTGGTACCTTGATTTTGATTAGTTGAAGTAAGCTTGATGATCCCTTTATTAATAAGGGCTCACTCAATCAACAAGCCTTTGCTGATGATCTCCTTGAAAGTATGTGCACATTGTAGTTCTAGATGATAAGCTATCTCACTATGCAAATTTTTAGTAAATATAGTGGCTAATTATTTATCTGGTAAACTATGGGTGAATCATCTTGCAAGGGCTCTCCATCACTATAGATAAATTAAAAAACTCTCACCAACTTTTTATTTTTCTTGTGTCAAGTCAACCAATGAGATCTCATGTTCAATATTATAAGAAAAGTGTTGCACAACTTATCGAAAAGATAATCAAAATATGTTACTAAACTCTTTAGTAACTTTAAGAACTACTCCAAGGCTTGTCCATCCAAGCTCTTTGGAAAAAATGACAAAATGTATACATCGTTATATGCCATTTGTTGACTTGTGATGAAGAAATCGATTAAACAGGCCTTAAGGTCACCTTTCCCTTTGTATTTGTCAAATTTTAGTGGTTCATATCCTGGAAGAAATGGTATATACAATTACTCCATGTTGAATGGATAATAACATACATCATCCAACTTAAACTTTTTAGTCTATTTCCTATCTTGAATTGCAGTAATTGCATCCTTCATCTATTGTAATTCTTAGGCTAGGAAACTGGAGGAAATATTGGTATGAGGAAGAACATTGGTCTAGGTAAATGGTTGAGAGGTCATAAGTGGGACACTTTGACCAAGGTATGATGGAGATATCTATTGGGGTATGTTGTTTTGGTTAGGATATGGACCAATAATATGCATACACATATTAGGATGGACTTGAAATTACTCATTTGGTTGTGTGATATTCAAGAATAGATTGGATATGAAGGTTTGACCTAGATAATTTTGTGGTTGGGATGGAGGGATATAACTATATTATGCCTATTATGGTTGAAAAAAGATATGCTACTGATTAATTGAACCTTGATGTTGAGTGGGAACTTGTGAACCAAGACCCTATCTTTGAACTTGTGGCACATTATAAACCAATTATTGCCTATTAAGTACTTAAGAAACATGAGAGCCTCCTTGCATGAATCCTTGTTTGGAATTGAATTCAAGTTGAAGATTCAACATCTGTCATTGACCAATATTTACATATTATTGGCTAGTCATCATTTGGTTTTGGATTGGTACACTAGTATGCAATTGAAGAGGTATGTTTTCCACTACCTAATGAGGTGAAACATTAGTTTCCCCTTGTTGAGGTGGAAATTTATTTGGCCTCTAGTGCATTGGTTCACTAGATTTTACCTATTGTTATGGAATATTACTCTTCACTTGTTGAGGAGGAGTAGGATTCATCACATTTTGTTGTTGAGGTGTAATATTAGTTATTGGTTGACTACCTAATCCTGTTGGTTGCACGCTTGATGAAGCAATTGGTTGAGCTTGGGATGTATAAACTCTTACTCCTTGATTTTGAGAACCACTTGTAGTGTTAAGTAAAGGCACATTTTGTTGGATAGATACTAGTGTATGAACACTAATTTGGTGTGGATTGGCCATTGCTTGTGCATTTTCCTTTTTTTTGGCCACTATGCTACATAAAAATATAAGAGGCTTCTTCGATTATTAGGGTATGAAATAAGTTTTCAACCAAAGTGTTTTGCATGAATGGGTCTAAACTTTGATTGTTTAGACTAGTTAACTCTATCAAAACTCCTATTGAAAGAACTAAGTCAATAAGAGGTTTTATCACCATGGTCATCTGATTAAAATTATGTGATAGATTTAGGTAGGTCTCATATGTCATCTGCATTTGGTTAAAGTGGTCTTCCATGAAGTTTTTTCTCTATTAGGTATATTAGGGTCCTGATATGTTGTTTGGACTAAAGCCAAAGAATTTCTAGAAGAAGCATGTTGATCATAAATTATGTTGTGGGGCATTCTTACTAGACTTGGTAAATTTTCATGGGGGAAGTCTACTAGAAACTTGGACCCTACCTCTATGGCTCATACCAAAATCTCATCCTTGTTCCTAAAAAATGATGCTCAAATAAAAATAGTTCATATGTAGAAGGTGTATTAATAGATTATGACTACTAAGGAATTGGTTCATTAGCTGTGGGTATTGTAGCTATGTATTGTGCAATTTGTTCTTGATCTTGTTTTGAATAAGGTGGTGTATTAACCAAATAGTTAGCCAATGGATCTTGGAATTGTGCCCTTATTTGAGTATTATAAGAGGGATAAGGATCCATCTCATAAGCAATATTATCTGCGTAAGGGTCTTGTACCATTTATTCTTTCAAATCACATACTAATCCTTGGATTGTACATGAGTCCACTACAAGTGTAGTAATACATGTTACGATCCATAGTAAATGTTTTGTGATAGAAAGGAAGAGAGTGCTACAAACTCTAAAAAGATAATGTCTAAAAGCTAATGTTCAAACTTGGTCTAGATTCATAAAAAATATGAAAAGGTTTATGTAATGATTTATAATAAAATAAACTAACATTAAGTGTCTAATGTTACACATCTTATATACAAAAAAATCAAGTAAATGGATAAAAAATCAAAATGCTAGACTCTAAGGTCAAAGTGTTTCAAATTATTCTAATCTAGGAAATAAATAGTTGCTAGGTATTTTGACCAAACACGATGTTAAAAGCTAAGTTCAAATAAGGCATGTGCTAGGACTCTTGGCCAAATGACATCAAAATATAGACTCTAAAATAAATGGAAATTTTAATCTAATAGATTTGAAATACTTCTAACAAACACTAGGAATTTGATTCTGGGACATGGACTTTATCAAATAGGTATAAGGTATGAAACAAAATAAACTTTAGAGATAGTTTTTTTTCTCATAAATAATGGTATAAAACTTGGTTCTTTTGACAAATAAGCTAGACAAAAGTGAATGGCGTAACTATGCTAGATAAAAGTTCATAAAGGAACACTCAAATTGGTTTGAAAATGTGGGAACAAATTTGAAATCTATGTAAGAGGGCTTATGAAACAATATTTGAAATGTTTTGGATAGCGTAACAATGCTAGACTACTCAAAAGATGTGGTAAAATGTTTGTTTCAAAAACTCTTTAAGGAAAAGATAGTTTCACACAAATTTGATATCATAACACTACCTTTCTTAACTCAAAATGTTGTAGTGTATAGACTCAAAGTGTAAGTGTTTAGCACAAAATGCTTAAGTCTATCAAGTGGTGATAATGATTATGAGTCTTAAATTGCCTTCAACCTAAATTGGAAATTGAATCTAAGTTCCCTCAAGTTTAGTGCAAATGCTGAATCCACTTAACACATCAACCCTATGAACTTATGAAGGTTTAATTTTAAATTATAAATGAAGGACTTGTTGACAAATCTTCCACGAGTCAAATTTTTTCTTGCTATTTGGAAAGTTCTCATCTCTAGCCAAGGATGGAAGAATTCATTATTTTCCTTTGCTGATTCTAAGGACTCAGATAGAAAAATCTACAGACTCACTCAGGCAGTTAGGTTTTCTATGAACTCACTCAAAAAAATTTCTAAGGACTCACTCATTCAGGCAAAATCTACGAATCACTCAAGAAAGCAATTATTTACAGACTCAGGCAGGCAACATGAAAGCACCTAGAAGGAAAAGATATATCCTTCACATTTTTTATCCAAAGGAATTTGGGCAGGTGTAAGACCAAAAACCACAAGCTTTTGCAAAAAATCTAGGCGCCTCCAATTTTTCCAAAGTGGACCGCGGACTGACACCTGGACTGCCTGCTGGAGGCCACATAGACAGACACCTGGACTACCTACTAGAGGCCATGCAAATGGACTTGTAGATGGCCAGCTGGAGGACACTTGGCTGCCAAAGGGTGTTTCAAAAAAGCAAAGGGGAACAAAGAATCCTTTAGACTTTTTGTCCAAAGGAATTCCTTCAGACAAAAAGTCTGAAGGAATTTGAAAGGAGAAGTATACAAAGTCTGAAGACAAAACCAAGACAAAGCCGATGAGAAAGGATAAGCTAAACAAGAGAAAAGAAATTCAAAAAAACTTTTGTGTAAGAAATAAACCCAAGGAAAAACAAAGATAGTTTTCAAAAGGCAAGGCAAAACCCATGGATTGGAAGAAGGAATTTGGTAAAAAGCTTAGCCAAATCTCCAACAAAAGGTTGAAAGATATAAAGCCATAAGAATATGACTGCCAGTGACCAATACAAAAGGGCCGATAGAGAAAATAGAGGCATAAACCCACATAAATATTTCTGAAGGAAAGGTGACAGTTTTGGGTGACGTCTTGCAGGTCATCAAATTTTTCCTGCAGGAAGTAACTATTGGAATTTAAAGGTAGCAAAAAATCCAAAATAAATGGAAGCCGACTATGCAGAAGGAGCAGAAAATAGATAGTCCAATGAAGAGTTGAACATGGAATCCTGCCAGAAATAGACACGACCAGAATTAGAAGATTCACATGCAAACGCTGGAGCTATTTTTGAACATGAGTCTATTTTCAAACATTGGAGCTATTTTTGAATAAATGGTCTAAGTTTCAGTTGATTAATCATTGAGACCTATTTGTCTTCATTCAGTGCATGCATTCGAAGGACTAAATTTGGCTTCAACAGGAGTTCTGAGTCTATATTTGGAGTTGACTAGTCCATATTTGGAGTTAACTAATTGATCAAATGCCATATCCACTAAAATATTTACATGCAAAGAAGAGGTGGAAGGTTCATGACAAGGATGAGTGTGCTTCATCAAACAAATAAAATTCATGCAAGGACAAAGATAAAAATATATTTTATTAAGGCCAAGTAAATCTTTGAGTTAACAAAAAAGTAAATCTTTCTCTTCAAGTTTATATGCCTATCTTTGGCCTCTTGTAAATTGCTATATAATGGATTTTAGCCTTGATTAAAAATAATTCAATCTCTCTTGGTTAGAACAGACTCTACCATTAAGAGTTGTGTAACCTCTTTGATCAATAAGGAGTGTACTTTCAGATTTCAAGGTGGCATAGTGTATATTTGTTCAGCAATTTGCATAAGTGGTAGAGTTTTTCTCCCTTCCCAAATTTTGTTCGTACCTAGTTGCTATATTATCCTTGTGCAGGTCATGTTAAAGTGTTCTTTATTGTCTTTTGCTGAGACTGTAAGTGGATGTAGGTAGCTACAAAGTGTCTTTTATCAAACATCTCTCCACCATTTCCCCTAGGTTTTAGTCATTGGACTGAACCTCTGCATGAAATACTTATACACCAGTGATTAAGTTGAAGTCCCAGGTCTTCCTTCTCTCTTGTTCGCTCAGTGTTCAAGGTTCCAAGCTGAGTAGGATCATAATTCTAGTGTATCACCCCCTTTTAGGTAGGATTTCCCTTTAGTTTTCTTTCTCCCTTTTCCATGGTAGTCAGCAGCATAGAGTAGGAATCTTCATTGATACATCATACAGGAACCAGCCTTCTCTAGAGTTTCTTCTCACTATCGAGGCACCCACCCTCATGAGAAGATCCCATTATTTCAATCAGATAGAGGACTGGCCATTTCCCACACGTCCTTGAATCAAGACACAACTCCAGGTTGACAATAGTTTTTGGCATGCCTAGTGGAACCCATTTTTCTTAGTTTTTATGAAATCACAATTACAGCAGTGTTCTTCAAGAAGCATTTGGTGACTCCAAGCTCAAGTAGTTGCTTCTAATAGTTCAGGACAACTTCCATGTAAGTCTATTTTTATTATTGTGAATGAATTTTGATGGCTATTTATGGAGAGAATTCCTATGGTATATTTCCTTATCATCCCAATGAGGGATCATACCAGCCTGGTTAGGGTATCTATGAGCCTAATCAGCCTTATCAAGGTTATTATCAAAGCTATGTTGAGCCTTATCAAGTTTCTCATGATCCTTATTATCAAGAACATGACTCTTACCTTCTTGGTAATCCATATCAGTCTCAGGATCAGATTTCATCTTCCCCATATGGCTATGATGTTACATATGAGCGGTATCGCCTTCAAGAAAAAATGAATGAAATAGAGCTCAGAATACTGGCATATGCAAGAAAGGTTTGTTCTAACTCTCAGTATGAGGAAATAAATGGTCTATTTTGAAATGTCTCTAATGATCCAAAAGAGATAAATGGACTATGTATTCTCGCATTAGAAAAAATGGAGGCTTGGGAATGGCAGAGAATCGAGTTAAACGAATTGTCTACAAAAGGCTATGGTGCTTCTTATTCTTATGAAGCTCCTAACCATGCCTAGTATGTGCCAAGGGAGCTTCCTAATTGGATTCAAGAGCCTATTCAAGTGGCTATTTATGAGACTAGACCTTCCTATAGTCCCATCATTACCTCACCAATCATCTCTCAAGCTCAAGTTGTCCAGGAGGACAAGCAGGTTCCAAACTTTGATGAGATAATGGCCAAGTGGAAGGAATAGAATATAGAGGTTTTTAAGAATTTCTCTTCCTCCCCCTCCAAAACTCCCTAGATGATTCCTTTTCCCTCAAGATTCCAAAATATGATCATGATCAATCTCCCATGCTTCATTTCCCCTCTCAAACAAGTGAATTTCATCACCCTCCTGCCATCACCCTTCCTCAAGAAGACCCTATTCTTTAGATTATCGAGAAAGAGGTTGCAACTATAGGTTAGGGTCTTGCAGAATGTGTAGAGGATGCTTCAGAAGTGTTTGAGGAGGAATTTCCTATTAATACTTCTCCTGAGGTTGTAATTGAGCATCTAGTTATAACTGAGAGTGGGAAGACTGATCTTGATATAGAGGAACTTCAAGAGGAGCTGGTACAAATCAAGGTCATACATGAGTTACAAGTATCTCCTATTGAGAAGGATCTAGATAGCATGACAATAGATTCAATTCAAATAGATCAAAATGAGGAATAAAAAGATGATTGGCAACTATACCTTGAGCCTCTACCAGAGATTAAAGAGATTTGTACAAATGTGTTGGCTATTGAAGAGCACGTTTATGAAAAGCTTGATAAAGAATCACCTATTCAAGATCCCAGTATAGATCAGGTTGCATATTCAAAGCTCTTTGAAGAGCTAGATGAAATTACAGTAGTAAATAAGAAGGATGTGGTCACTCAAAAGGCATGCATAGATGGGGTATCACTTGACATGGTGATAGATGACAAGCAATCCGAAAACAATCAAGAAATACTTGGCGAGTTTGTCTTTGTTGGTGATTGGTTTGCTATTGATGGCCCATTTGAAAAGATGATAATACAGTTGGTCGACAAGGAAAATGCCTCATCAAAGGTTATGACTAATATACATTCTGCCTTGCAAATTGTATCATCTCTCAAAAGGAGTGAGTTCAAGAATTTTCCCTTTGATCCAGGTAGATCGTACCTTATCATGGTTAACTAGGTTATTTTAGTTGTCTTTGATTTCTTCCAAGTGTTGTAAAAGCATAGTAGTTTGCTTCCATTTTATTCAATAAGTGCTTGTTTGCACATTTTCTTTTAGTTAGTTTTCCGCTTTCGTGTGTTTCCCTTCTTATTTTGAAGAAGGAGGTTATTACAGCAATGATCAGTTCAGATTTTTTTGATCTAAAATCAGATTCACCATTAGGAAATTCAAATAAAGTCTATACATGGCCTGGGTCCTCAAGCATAGTAGGAATGCTTCCCAACTGAGTCGCCAAAATGTTGACAAATATTCCATGAGTCAGATTTTTTCTTGCTATTTGAAAAGTTCCCCTCTCTAGCCAAGGATGGAAGAATTCATTATTTTCCTTTACTGATTCTAAGGACTCAGAAAGAAAAATCTATGAACTCACTTAGGTAGTCAAGTTTTCTACAGACTCACTCAAAAAATTTCTAAGGACTCACTCACTCAGGAAAAATCTGTGAATCACTCAGGAAAGCAATTATCTACGAACTTGAGTAGGCAACAGGAAAGCACCTAGAAGGAAAAGATATATCCTTTAGACTTTTTGTATGAAGGAATTCCTTCAAACAAAAAGTCTAAAGGAATTCAGGTAGGTGTAAGACCAAAAACCATAAGCTTTTGCAAAAAATCTAGGCGCCTCTAAATTTTTTGAAGTGGACCACGAACTGACACCTGGACTGCATGCTAGAGGCCACACGAATAGACACCTGGACTGCCTGATGGAGGCCATGTAGACAGACACGTAGATGGCCAACTGGAGGATACTTGTCTACCAAAGGGTGTTTCAAAAAAGCAAAGGGGAATGAAGAATCCTTCAGACTTTTTTTTTGAAGGAATTCCTTCGGATAAAAAGTCTGAAGGAATTCAGAAGGAGCAGTAGACAAAGTCTGAATACAAAACAAAGCCAATGAGAAAGGATAAGCTAAACAAGAGAAAATAAATTTGGAAAAGCTTTTGTGCAAGAAATAAACCCAGGGAAAAACAAAGATAGTTTCCAAAAGGCAAGGCAAAAGCCACAGATTGGAAGAAGAAATTCGGTCAGAAGCTTAGCCAAATCACCAACAAAAGGCTACAAGATATAAAGCCACAAGAATATGACTTCCAGTGACTAATACAAAAGGGTTGATGGAGAAAATAGAGGCATAAACCTATAGAAAGATTTCCAAAGGAAAGGTGATAGTTTCGGGTGACGTCTTGCAAGCTGTCAAATTTTTCCTGCAGGAAGTAACTGTTGGAATTTAAAAGTAGTAGAAAATCTGAAATAAATGGAAGCTGACTGTGCAGAAGAAGCAAAAAATAGATAGTCTGACGAAGAGTTGAACATGGAATCCTACCAAAAATAGACATGACCAGAATTAGAAGATTCACATGCAAACTTTGGAGCTATTTTTTAATGCAAGTCTATTTTCAAACATCGGAGCTATTTTAAAATAAATGATCTAAGTTTTAGTTGACTGATCATTGAGACCTATTTGTCTTCATTCAACACATGAATCTAAATGACTAAATATGGCTTCAACAGGAATTCTGAGTCTATATTTGGAGTTGACTAGTCCATATTTGGAGTTAACTAATTGATCAAACGCCGCATCCACTAGAAGATTTACATGCAAAGAAGAGGTGGACGGTTCATGACAAGGATGAGTGCACTTCATCAAACAAAAAAAATTCATGCAAGGACAAAGAGAAAAATATATTTTATTAAGGCCAAGTAAAGCTTTGAGTTAACAAAAAAGTAAATCTTTCTCTTCAAGTTTATATGCCTATCTTTGGCCTCTTGTAAATTTCTATATAGTGGCTTTTAGCCTTGATTAAAAATAATCCAATCTCTCTTGGTTAGACTAGACTCTACCATTAAGAGTTGTGTAACCTCTTTGATCAATAAGGAGTGTACTTTCAGATTTCAAGGTGGCATAGTGTATATTTGTTCAATAATTTGCATAAGTGGTAGAGTTTTTCTCCCTTCCCAAACTCTATTCATACCTAGTTGCTATATTGTCCTTGTGCAGGTCATGTTAAAGTGTTCTTTATTGTCTTTTGCTGAGACTGTAAGTGGATGTAGGTGGCTGCAAAGTGTCTTTTATCAGACCTCTCTCCACCATTTCCCTTAGGTTTTAGTCATTGGACTGAACCTCTGCATGAAATACTTATGCACAAGTGATTAAGTTGAAGTCCCAAGTCTTCCTTCTCTCTTGTTCACTTAGTGTTCAAGGTTCCAAGCTGAGTAGGATCATAATTCTAGTGTATCACCCCCTTTTAGGTAGGATTTCCCCTTTAGTTTTCTTTCTCCCTTTTCCATGGTAGTTGGCAATGTAGAGTAGGAATCTTCATTGATACATCATACAAGAACCAGCCTTCTCTAGAGGTTCTTCTCACTATCGAGGCACCCACCCTCATGAGAAGATCCCATTATTTCAATTAGATAGAGGACTGGCTATTTCCCACACATCCTTGAATCAAGGCACAACTCCAGGTTGACAATAGGACTTAAACAAATTTTGGCAAAGGTCTATACTTAACTGTATGACTCCAAGTTTTGATGAACTTTGAACAAGGCAAATTGATGATTCATGTGGGCAACATAATGCATCTTTATTCAAAGGAAAATGAGGACTATATGTTTTGGTTTATATCATTTTTTCACACCAATTTTTGACTCCAAAAAAAACTTTAATCTAGGACAAAACCAACTAATTAGTCACTCTTAGATCCTAAACTAATAAGGTTGCTTGGTATTGTCGGAATCCATCAATATACATCATTTGAGAGGATTTTTAAGTGTTCATCTAAAATTAAATGTGTATTATATAATAGGATTTTTATACCCCCCTTCTCTCAAATGATAGTACTATGACATGGACCTTGAGGCACATCTTGCACCAAAAATACTTCTATGGCAAGTGGATATTTGTCTAAGATCTACAAGGATTTCTAATGTCTCTAGGGGAATTAATTGTATAATGACTTTCACATCAAATGATGAAAAAAAAAGCATAGATTTTGGGTCCACAACACTTGGATTATTGAAAAAAGGTCTAGTCCTTTTTACAACCACTACATCCTATTATTCGCTCAGTGTAGTGTGATGTCTAATTATGCAAATTACATTTCATGTGCACTCCAACATTATAAGGTGTTTTAACTGCTCAAACCTTCTGATCCTAGTGAGAGAAATTTGAAGTCATTGTTGGGAGGTGAAACCTTGGGTTAAAGTTTCCCTAAATAACTCACTAAAGGTAATGACGTCCCCATCATAAACCAAGTTTTCATAAAATATAAAGACTTTATGGTTGTGTCAAGGTCACCCAATACTATTGTGAGTTTTTGGGGAGAGATTTAAATGACTTTCTTTCTATGCCTTAGACTAGGATTTTTGAAATAGGAATGGTACTTTTTGTTCTACGGTTCCCTAAAGGGGACAAGTGGAAGATCATACATGTGGTATCCCTCTCTTTTCCAAACAAACTAGATTAAACAACTAATTGAATACAAAAAGCTTGGAAAGGTGAGTTCATTTTTAAGCACTAAGTTGAAAGATTGGGTGGTGTTATTTTGACCCCTTGGTCTTAAGTTGTAACTTTGAAAGACTAACTTATCCAAAAATTCACTTCAACACCTAAATGTTTCATTAAGCACCAAAAACAAGATTCCTAATTCATTTTAAAAGCATGCCAAAGATGTCTTAATAGCATGTTTTAAAAAATTCTAAGTTTGTTGATTACCTGTCTACCCTTAAGGCATCACCCAAAAAGTAAATATGTTAGGTTAGAAAATGTTAGCACAAATACAAATAAAATATTAAAAAAATATTAAATATATAAACACCCGCAAACAAGAAATTAGAAGGCTAAAAATAAAATATAACACATAAAAGCCTGCACATAAAACATAAAAACTTCCAATCAGTATTTTTGACATAAATTTTAAAATATAAATCATCATGTCATTATGTAGACTAGTAATTTGACTCAAGAGAGGTGTTAGTATATTTTTAGTGATAAAAAAAATTAAATTGAAAGACTAACACACTAGCTAACATACATCTCTAGGCCTAGTTATTTGGTTGAGCTTAGTTAACAATACTAGAATGGAAACACAACTAAAACATGAAAGATAATAAATATTTCACCTCCCTTGAATGCTCCAAATTATATTTTAGTAGTGGATTTGTCATCTTGTGCTCATGAAGTCTTTATCAAAGGGGGGTTGGCTACCTCCATCTCTTCTTTGCACCTTGTGTCTTTGGCTTGACTTGGCTCAATATTTGGACATTATAACACTAATTTACATGACGCTTTGGAATCAATTTAGCATTATAAATTTAGCATGTGAGATATTTTTGGAATAAATTTGCATGGTAAATTTTCACAAGTTAAGCTCTAAATTCATGTGGCAATGCCTCCAATTTATAGATTTTTACAAATGGCTAGAATCAACTTGAATTGTCCATCTCAATATTGAGATGTGTGGCTAAGGATTAATCCAATTTTGAAATTAAAATTCATAAATTGGATCATTAATATTTAGGATAGAGGAGCATTTAAGAGGCATGAAAGGCATTGATGAGGCATGAGAGGGGTTAACCTTGATATTCTATGCATTTATGACCTAGGGATGTCTTCCCAAGAAATGATGTCATCTAATGATACATATATTAAATATTCATTTATAAATATAAGTATTCAACAAGTTTCCATGGAATTATTAATTATGCCCTAATTTGGTTTAATTAAATCTTAAGCATGATTAAGCACTTTGTCAACAAATTACTCAAATTGATCACAATGCCTTGTTATTGGTCTAAAATTTGATTGGATTGGAATTAGAATGTGATGTCAGATGTGTTGGATCTATTATCTTATTTAGGATGTTGTAAAATAAAATAATAAAGGCACATGTCCTGTACAATAAATTTGATAGAAAAGAGAAATCCAAAGCACCTAGGTGTATAAGGCATTTTGAATTGAAATAATTTGATAAAAGTTAGCTGGCCCATAAATTGTACTACCCCATTTAGGAATAACCTAGCCAAAATTGGCACTTGACTATATTAGATTCAAATATTTTAATGTGCTTTAGTGTTTTTAGGAAAAATTGTGTATTTTAGGAGAAAATTAGTCAAAAGCCTAGTTGGAGGTCATTGGTGGCCAGATTTAGGTGTCTAAAATCTTTATAGATATTATGGATCTAATGTAATAGACCTTTTGATGATGAAGACTTTGGTTTTTCAAAGGGTTTAGATGATATAGTATTAAGTGAAGAGTTTTTGACACACACATTTGGTGTGTAGTCATTGGACACTACATGGATGTAGTTATCTTTTATATAAATATCATGTAAACTTTAATCTATATTTATAAATTTAAAATCTAAAAATTAATTTACATAGAAAATGAATATTATATATGTATTTTTTTATGTTCTAGGAGGAGACGGTGCCTGCATTATCATAGCTCACATTTATAGGATTTGATATTTCACAACCATTATTTACGTATACAAAGCTAGATACTACCCATCCACTATTACATTTGCTTGTGTTAGTACAATACCTTTTTTTTATATATAGAGGTAAAATTTTGAGTTAATCTTACACTCCTTGTTTAATAAAGGAGAAATAATTTCCATATATCTTTGATACTTTATATAAAACTAAGTGAGACCTTGTTTGTTTAGTTGATGTCTAGAGTGGACACTCCTCCACCACTAAAAGTGGAGATAGACATAAGCATTATTGCATCAATGTCATCCGCATAAAACCTCATAGAGGTACATATCAACTTGTAATTTTGAATTGTAAAATAGATTTTTTTAATAATTTTACTACATACTTACCTGACAAATATAACTTTTGTGAATGTATTATGTTTGTAGGGTTGTCCTGTGACATCTAATGGTCCCATTAAAATGATTAGTATGGAAACTTCTCATGTTTCTTCCTCATTATAAACACATATTAATGTAGTTCAACCTTCCACTGACCCAATTGAGCATCAAAATTAGATTGAGTGAGACCATGAGATTGTAGTAAGTGCATGTTTCAATGTTTTTAAATCTATTTTAAAATTAATTTATTAACTTTGTTGTATGTATTTTATGTTAGTTTTATAATAGTACTTGTATTATAATAGGTTTAACTAAAAGTGATTCATGACCATAGGACCCACAGTCTGACCTTAGAGAAATCCAAGGCATTTGAGGGATCTCCATCTACCAACAGAGCATCCTAGGGAGGGTATTCTTATAGAAAGGCAAGGAGAGGAAGGCTATTTGATTATTAGCTCATGTATTACATGATGTACTTTTATGTATGACTATATGGTAATGTATGCATTTTGTGTATGCCTATATGGAAATATACACATTTGTTCTATGCCTATGTGACAATCTATGTATTATTGACATTGTGCATTTGCCTATATGAAATTCACCTGACATTCTATTACATTTTTTTTTGTAATCCTTTATGGATTTTATTATTATATTTTAAAACTAATTTATGAGAAATGAGGTTTTTTTACTTCCATTTTCAATAATGAAGTTTAATGTTTAACCATTTATCCACATTTGATAATTTTAGATGATTGGAAGTCATGTAATAGTGGGAACAATTTAATTGTTCATATTATATGTAAAATATTACTAATGATATTTTTAAGTATGAATTTTTTATGATTTTTGAGTTTGAATTTTATTTGACAGGATTGTGGAAAAAAGTTCATTCTTATCTCCTTCATTTAACTAATTCTCCATTAAATTCTATTTCCAAAATGTATCTCCTTTGGAATGGATTTATTCAACCCTAGACATTAATTAATTATTTTTGAAGTACAATTCTCTATCCATACCTGACTTGAGAACCTCTTCATTTTAACAACTTGGTTTAACTTACACCCATATTTTTTCATAAAAATGTTTTTTAAATTATCCTAATTACATTTTGATGGCGATGAAAGAGCATTAGAATATGAACCATTTCAACAATGTAAATATGTTAAATTTTTACTTTTCATAGTATTTTAGCATACTAGGGGTATTTAAAAATATAATAAGAAGCCTTAGATGCTTCAATTATCTTTTTGTATGTTAATTTAACAACCGTTTGGTTTTTACCTCCAAAAAAGGAATATTTGAAATATTGTATAATTTTGTAAGGGTATAATTCACTGTAGAAGACATGTAATTATAATCATGATCCTAAGGGAATATTATATAATTATAAACATATATTCACTCTAGGTAAATTTAAATCATTCTATGAACCTCATCTAGTTATTATATCCTACGTTGAAGACCTATTTTTGCATGTAATGCTAAGAGGAAACTATCTTGGAGAAACAACTATGTTTAGCATGGTTGTTATAAGAAGATAAAAATTGAATCAAAGAGATTAATAAAGTGAGGAAAACATGTATAAATTTCAATTTATGAAGTATTATAATATAGAAGAGAAGACTAAGAGGGAATAAGGCCTTTAGGCCTGTATTATCTTGGCAGTCTATAGGACTGTAAGTGTATATATTAAGACTAATTAATAAAATAAGGATATTATGTTTAAAGAATATATTAAAATTTAAAAATTATTGAGTGAAATATTTCATTTCCTCTTTATTTTTATTATATGTTTCAAGGGTTTGCAAGCTTTAAATTATTGACAGTCTATCATTAAGACTTTTAAGATTTATATGTAAAGATCATCATTTTATTGCATGGACACAAAGGATTGTCAGTTGCATACTTGTTTTAGTTTATTTATAAGATTAATGTAAATTTTCATTGTTTATATATAGATTTTATAACCAATTCAATGTTCTTGTATTAAAATCATTTGAAAAACCTATGTTTATGTGTACATAGTCATATACAGTTAGCCATAAACACATGCAAACAAGTGCATGAGATTGGTTATTATTTTGGGAAGGTAAGAGTAAGTTTTAAGGTCTTTTATAGAGGTTTTATTTTGATCTAAAAATAAAATATATGTATGAACCATCATTAACAAGATCTCAACTATGTATGAACAGTGAAAACCCTATACAAGAATTTCTTGGATAAAAATACCCACAACTAAAGATTTAAACTATGAAACCTTTAAAAATTTTGTAGGAAATTAATAAAATGTGTTTTGGAACTAATAAATGTGTTTTCAATTTGAACGGACTTATAGCAAGTCATTTACAATTGATTTTGTGTAGGACTACCTATAGGTAGTCATTAAGAAGGTTCCAAAAGGGAAGAATTCAATTATTTTGTCTTGTTATTTGGCTCCAAGCTTCATATGAAGGTTTTTTAAGTTTGTGTGATCACTAAAAAACATTTTAATAGATAATCCAAATAAATAGGCAATTGAATCAAGCCCAAGTTCCTTTAATAAGATACAACTAGGCCTACATAGACCTAAAAGAGAATAGTTGTTATTAAGTTAATCTTTTGAGAAACTGTAGTCATATAAAATGCAAAAATTGGTAACTTGAGTGTGGCTAATGAAACCCAACCCATAGGTCCCTCTTGACTGATATCATGACCCTCATAGGCATCTCTTCACTAATTCCTAGTCATATGTAGCCTTCCAAACTTGATCCCAGCTAAGTTAGACCCATTTTTACATGACTAATACATCCCCCCAGGTCCCATCTACTCAAGACAGTAGCACCACACTTGTACTATAGCATTGGTGCCACTCCTATCTACTTTCATTGATCCTACCCAAGTTTAATTTTAGCCCCAATAGTTAATTCTTTCTTATTCCCCATCCTTATCCTTATCAGTCTAATGTAAGCACATTTAACCCATGACCAATAGATCCCTATAAAAGTGAATTCAAATATAATTTGGAAAAGGGTTGGCAAAATATCATGAATAAAGAAAGAATACAAGTAAGACTACTCAAGCAATCTTACCTATTCTCTATATACAACTAGCCAATACACTTACAAGCTTATTCAAATTCTTACACCAGTCCCTAGTCAGCTCAAGTACATCTAGTTTAGCATTTTGCATCTTCATACACTAAATTTCACAAAGCACATCAAGTGGGATAACTGCATATGGCTTTATCTCTCTTCTGAGTATTGGTATGTAGGCAATGTGCCAAAATAAGTGGTGTGGATACATGTTTAGTGAATCTTACACACACTAACACTCCCTCTTTCTCAAAATTTGTCAAAACATAATGGAGTATAGGGTTTGAATATAAAATCTTCTCTATAAGGAGCTCTATAGACTTCTAGTTATTGAAACTTCATGGATAGGGTCACACAAACCTAACGAAAAAACCCAAAAAGATCAAATCCTTAGGATAATAGCAAAAAATGTAGACTATAATATTGATGTGACTATTATCCACTTTATATGCTCCTATCCAATCATAAAATTAAGGTTAGATCTTAGTTTGTGATAGTGTCCCAGTCTTTCATAGTGAATCTCAGACCCTGTCTCAAATGTATCAGCCAATTTCGAGCTAAGTCTTATTTTCTCCATCTTATTACTATTTTTAGAAAGATCAAAATTACAATATAATTTACACAAATTATTATATTAATTATTACATATTTATTTAATAATTTTACTACTCTGACCCTTTAACTAGATTAGGAATAATACACCAATATTTCCAAAATTGTTAAATCAAAAACCAATTGAACAAATATTGGTTTCTCACCTTTATAAGAAGTCTATATCCATTAAATAGGTAATTAAATGGGATATTGAGAGGAAACAAGAATAACAAACATCTTTCTTAAGACCTAAAAGGCCTACACATAGCCTTGTAATGGTTTGTAAGACCAAGTCAAGTTTTCTTGGTCATGTGGAGACCTAATTGGTGTTTTGAACTTTTTTAAAGGCCTAAATAAGCATAATATTTTTTTATTGAGAATTTCATAGAAATTTTGAGGTTATTTAATAAATAATAATAGGGATAAAGTTTTATATTATCTAAAATGGTAGATTTCTAAGTAAATCCAATGGAAGATTGAGTGAATTGCAAGATCCTTCTTGACGTCAAATTGTGGTAACCAATGGATCCATAGTGAAGGATGAAATTTATGAATGAGATGAAATATAAGTAATCCTAGGGTATTAATATAAATAATAAAAATTCATTAATATTTTAAATATATTGATCTTAGAGGACTAATATAATGGAAATATAGACCTAAAATGGACATAAGTCTAAGTTGAAATAGAATGGTTTATAAATAACCATAATTATAAGAGGATATAAAGATAGAATTAGAGTGGGTAATGAAATATCATTAGAATGGGTCTAATGGAGTGTAAATTAATATTAAGTGGTGAATATAAGTAAATAAAAAATTATATGAGTCAACATATATTGGGATAATGTTTAAAAGGTATGAGATTATCATCAGATGGCAATCTCCCAAAATCTCTATCACCAATTCATGAAACTAGGCCCATACCCTTAACAATTTGTTTTAAAAAATTGACTTTGAGTTCTTTGATTAATTAACCATTCATCACTAACAGTATGATATCTATGGCCTCTACTAGATCTTCTTATCCTCTCTTATAGATCCACTTATATTGGTCTTTTAGAGACCAATGAGACCTATCCTCATATCAGGCTCCTTTTAGCTTACCAAGACTATTACTCTTTATTAAATCATTTATCACACTCCCTTATACTCTTACACAAAGTTTTAATACACTCTTAAGGTTTAGATGTATACATACTAAACCTTGATTACCTTAACCCCTATAGGTTTTGTGATATTCAAATTTTTAGATAAAACATACATAGGATCTTTGAAATAATAAACCCACTTGATCATAAGAATAGGGTCTTAAAACAAGTATATATCAAATTCTAGACCTTCTCTCTCAATCATTTTCCTTCTAAGATCAATTTATCTTCATTAAGTTTGTCTTAGGGTTTATACAATTCCATAAGACCTAAGAACTTCTAGAAAGTTTTTCATAGAGTCTAAGGGATATCCATCCTTCTTAACACCTTTAGAGTAAGGTATACAATATTCTCTCACTTAACCAATAATATAATTGATCTCATGAAAACCTTAAAATGAAGTTCTAATGGACTGTGTATGACTATATCATATCATGCCCATGT
The DNA here is from genome assembly GCA_037957365.1 of Torreya grandis. Lineage (NCBI taxonomy): Eukaryota > Viridiplantae > Streptophyta > Pinopsida > Cupressales > Taxaceae > Torreya > Torreya grandis. The sequence continues at coordinate 109,627 of JARHVA010002207.1, forward strand.
GAAAATATATCATCTAAATAGGGCAATTTCATGTTTTTCCATGAACTTGATGTCCAAGTCCACCCAAAAATACATTTTCACTATTGTTAAGGAGGGCAGAAACACTGATAATAGATGTTGTCAAAGTTCAATCCATTATTCAATAATTCCATTTTTTGTGCTTATTCACTAAAAATGGCACTACCAACACATCAATATGGGAAAATAACATATCGGACCATGTTATTCACCTCTTATCATGCCTAGTTAATAAACCCACAACCCATTTTAGCCTCAAGAATGCCCTTCCCAATATAAGAAAAATGCAAAATTTTAGCATAACTTTAGACATGCATAGAATAAAAACTATAAGTCATTTATATGAACCATATGATCCTTAATATACATGTATAAATTTTTTTATTTTACCCTATATCACTCTATATAAACCTTCAAGATTAATTTATGGCATAAGTTGTAGTAATGGATCCTAAAATATAACCTTTTGGTAGTGACGAGATAACTTCTCAAGCTCCAAAAGGCATTTTTACCTCCAAAACCCCTAGGTGAAAATATATCACTTGGAGAAAATCTCTATAGATGAATTACACATGTTTCCATGACCTTGACATCCAAGTCCAATTGAAATACATTTTCACTAATGTTCAAAAGGGTGGAAACACTAATAATAAATGTTCTCAAAGTTTGAGTTGTTATTTGAGAACTCCATTTCTGATGCTTCTTTGTTAAAAAATGTCACTTATAACAAATATTAATGGGTTTATAATGTCTAGTACCATATTATTGGCCTCCTTTCATTCCTTATCAACAAACCCACCACTTATTCCATCCTCAAGAATGCCCTTCCTAATATAAGAAAAATGTAGAGTTTTAGCCTAACTTCAGACATGCATAAAATGTAAATTATAAGTAATTTTGATGAACCATAATATCCTTATTATATGTGTCTAAAAAATCTTCTTAAAATCTATATTAGTTTATCCTAACCTTTGAGATCAATTTGTGGCATAAGTTGTAGTAATGGGTCCTAAAATGTAAGTTTATGGTAGTAAAGAGACAACTTCTCAATCTCCAATAAGCATTTTTACCTCTAGGACCCTCAAGTGAAAATTTATCACTTATATGACATATATATAGGCTAATTATACATTTTTTCATGACCTTTATGTCCAATTCCACCAAAAAATACATTTTCACTACTATTTATGAGGGTAGAAACACTGATAATAAATGTTGTCAATGTTCGAGTTGTTGTTCAAAAACTCCATTATTGGTGATTATTTGCTAGAAATTGGAACTAAAAACATTTAAGGATCTTAATATAACATATAATACCACATTATTGGCCTCCCATCATGCCTAGCTGACAAACCCACCACCCATTTTAGCTTCAAGAATGTTGTTCTCAATATAAGAAAAATGCAAAATTTTAGCCTAACTTCAAACATGCATAGAATATAGCCTATAAGTTGTTTATATGAATCATAATATCCATTATATATATGTGTATAAAAAATCTTCTTTCAACCCAAATAACTTTGGTATAACCTTTGAGAGCAATTAATGGGATAAGTTGTAGTAGTAGGTCCTAAAATGTAACTTTTTAGTAATGAAGAGACAATTTCTCAATCTCCAACATGCATGTTTACCTTCAGGACCCATAGGTTAAAATATATAACTTATAAAACATCCATATAGGTGAATTATACATGTTTCCATGACCCTAACATCCAAGTCTACCTGAAAATACATTTTCACTATTATTCAAGAGTGTAGAAACATTAATAACAAACATTGTCAAAGTTTGAGTTATCATTCAAGAACTCCATTTCTAGTGCTTCTTAGCTGAAAAATATCACTAAAAACATGTTTTTATGGGTGGATAACATCTAGGACCATGTTCTTGGCCTCCCATCAGACTCAGTCAACCAACCCACCACCCATTCTAATGTGGATTACAAAGTAATCATACCAGAGAATACTGAGCTTAGAAGATCTTAAAGATGATCAAGAGACAATGGATATCATATCTTCAAATTATTACCAAGCCTTAATACCCATAAAATTATCAAAACTTATAGGGATGGTGTATAAGATGGTTTATCATGCATAAGAGCTCACATGAAGATATCTACAATAAGTTGAAAAGAGACAAGTTTGGGTGTTTATGATTCATTCAAGAATGTTTATGTCATGGAATAATGGAGAGATATTATATAGTCCCAAATAATCCTCTAAATAAGTGACCACAATGAACAAATCTGAAATGCTCAATCATAGACCTGTACATAAGGTCAAAAAGTGAAAGTTGTCGACATATTTATGCATGGTTGGAGATCTTGATACTTTGGGAGTAATTAAAGGTGATTCATAACTTTTTTAATGTCATATTAAATTAATAAAATAATCCTAATATCTATAAAAATAGAGATTTCATGTCATTTAGGCCTCCACAATCAATGCATACACATAGCCACAAAGAGGGTCTACAGGCCCGAGATTGTATGGTTATGGTTATTTTTATTGATTGGACATACCCATATATATATACCCTAAATAACTCAAAATACAAAAAAAGATCTAAATTGGCTTGTTTGTTGCCATTAAGATCCTAGTTTGCACAAAAAGGGTCATAACTTGGGTTTTATAGCTCAAAATGACTTTAAAATTATATTTAAGGTCTAAATTTCCATTTAAAAACTTTTCCAAGTGTTCTAATATTGTTACTATACCTTAAGAGAGATAAAACACAAAAACATAGGCCCACACATGCAAAAATGAAGGAAAGTCAAACCTAGAGAAGACCAAAAGTGTTATAATTCAATTTATATTGATCCAAATGCTATAAATTTATATTTCAAGGTTATTAATGATGTATTTAATATTTTTCATCTTTGATCTATCCTTTAAATCCAATCAAAATGAAGTTATACATGACTTTTTTGTAAAAATGGCCTTGTTTTTAGGCCTAAATGAGCTAGGTTGAGTAGCAAGTAATCACTTTATGAAGGTATTGGATATTATAATAGGAATGGAATATGTTAAATAGTATCCAAATTTTTTCATTGGTTTCAAGATTATTCTCAAATTATATCTCCAATCTTACTCTTCATCCACCTCCAAACAGGCCTCAAAAGCTAGTGGCCTAGTGAACCTTCTTGCAAGCAAAGTAATAATGACCCAAGGTGAGATTTTGACATGAGTAAATCTATGAATTATATTTATTTTCAAATTTTAATACACAATTTTAATTATAATAAGCTTTATATATACACTATCCACCTCGGATACACTAATGAGGTGTATTGGTGTAGTCAAGAATCAAAAGGAGCTAGTTTGCCTCTCCAAGGAAAGAGGTCTCTAATTTGAGGATTTTAATCATATTTTGAGATTTAATTAGAAATAAAAATATTAATACACTTTATTTACACGCTCAATGTGGATTAATCTCCATAAGTGGGACTCCTACATTGAAAATCGTGTAATATCATGAAGATGCTAGTGAATACAATGAAAGAGTGGTGACATGGGAGTTAACCATTTTCATGCAGGTAAGAAGAAATAAATGATGAATGGGGAGATATTTTTACCTATATTTCCTATGATATAGGATTTAAATAATTTAAAACATGCCACCCCTATGCCTTGATCAATTAAATAGTCATTTGATGGAGTCAAAGAAGCATTGAAGGTCTTTCAAACTACCCTATAATAATTGAACTACTTCATGAGAGTTGAAAACAAGTTGGTTGAAGAAGAAGTGAAGAATTTAAGGTAATTACATGTTAATTTAATATCAAAATGGAATCAATGAGACCATTATCCCCTAATACAAGTCAACTCATGAAGGTATTTGACCACATCAAACACTTCTAACAACCATGATGTTCCTTTTATACCTACTTTCAATCAAGGAAACCTCATTTCAAGGAAAAATTTTAAGTAATTTTAAGTCTTGTTCTCTTGGCTTCAAGAATATGAAATTATTTACTAATAGTGCCAACCACATGAAGGTGGAAGCTTATATGACATCACTAACCTATAAAAAAATGTCATTAAGTAGTTAAAAATGAAAATTATATGTACTACCTACAAATCAAAAAATATTTGGTAAAATTATTAAAATTTTAGAAGTCAAAGTAATACATACACATATCAATCCAAAACACTATGATCTATTTTAATCTTGATATTAGTAAGAATAACTTCATGGTCTAAATCATGAACTTTCCATACATTCATATTTAATGGCCTCCCATGATATTTTTTCAATTGAATATTCATTGAAAGAACCAAATTTGGATAGTGCAGTATCTTCATGTGTGTTTTAAAGTCTTAAAATAACAATATATCTAAATTTTTTATTATATATCATCAAATCTATGTTTTAGTGACTACCATAGAACTAGTAGGATACTCCATTTTTGTTTTCCATTTATGACCGTGGAAGTCAAATTTTTATTTTCCTCTACACATTGAAATAAGTAATAATATGTCCCCTGTTCATTATCCTCATCTGCAATAACTATAAAAACATGCCCTTTATCACAATTTTTTTTATGACACTATATCAAGATAGATAATGGTATTAAATAGTACATAATGAATAATATTCTACCTTGATTCAATAGATCAAATACATGGTAAAAATTATGTGACAATGTTATATCAATAAATTACAATTCTCATAGAACTTGATATGTTTTTATTTGAATTAGAGATCTATAAATCTAGTCATCCACCCACTCTTATGACTTGTACTCATTCCAAATAGAGTCCATGCATGTAGAACAGAAACATGCCAAGTGTCTCTTATGAATAATCTAAGAACTTAGATTTTATCTATGAAATGAGTGGAGATCACTTGAACTTGTTATAGTCATACAATCCTCATACTTTGCCAAGTTCTGATCATCTATTAACCAAAAATGTCTAAAAATAGTAGAATTTAATTGATCACCATGGCACATGTTCTCATTACACCATTCACCCATGCTTTGTGCATTAGTCAAATCAACACCTTCATCAAATTTCAACTCCTCCCTTGAAATGTCTCTTTTTACACCTACTCTAACATCATCATGCTCCCTATTGACTTTCTAAGTCACCTCCCTATCTTTTTCAAAACTCAGAAAGATACTATAGAAGGTTTGTGTACCTAAGAAGTATTGATTTCCTTAAATCAAGTTTTCACACAGATGATTATCATCCATGTCCATGCTTAAAGAAATTATTACAAATATATGAATCAAATAATTTTTTATTCATGTTCATAAATAATTCCCAATGCATGCCTCATATAGATATCCTCCAACACACAAATAGCACATAGGTTCAAAGGTGCAAATATCCTAGTCTTAAAATAACATAGGAAAAAGTGTGAAAGGAGAAATTCAAAATCATGAGGAGTGTGCCTAATATATTCAATATTCTTGTGCACTCCCATTCAAAATATCCCTTATGCCTCTATGATGAAGTCTTGTACCAAATCATAGAATTCTACTTCTATTATTTCATGAATCATAAGTAGTGATTTATTTTACACACAAGCTACTTCACATACCGATATGAGCCCTGAGTATAAATGAAATACTTGTGAGAATTATCAAGGAGGATTTGGCACAAAATGGTTAAAAATAATGTAACCTCACAAAAGACTCCTATGTATGCATCCTTCACCAACTCCCAAATCAATATATAACTTAACTATGTAGTCCTAGTGTGTATATATCCACAAAATTCATAAGGTGCTTATTTCCATTAGTTGCATAATAGTGATGTGGCAATTCAAAGAGGGCCTATGCAACAATTGACAAGTGGTAGTGAAATATAAATTGGTAGTTAAAAAGTAGTTGAGTGGTATTCGAGGCCTTGTTAGGATGAGTAAATGTAGAAATGACTATCAAATATTAGAATATGATCATATGAAACCCCTCTGACTATTCAAAATATCTTCTATTCTTAGACATGCACATGGATACAAAAAAATCCTACCACCAACTCGCAAAACTAGATCTCTAGACAAAATTTAAGAAGCATGTGTGTGACACCATAATAGAATTAAAATATTGTATCTTCCACCCCAAGGGGAGCATTAATTTTAATAGGATTGTTCCCTTATAAAAGCCTTGTTTTCATTGTAAAAGGGTTGATATTTTTTATGCAACCTCATGCTACCAAAATTTTCCCTCTAAGAATGCTTTTGTTGGTTGAACCTTGAACTTTAATGAGAATTGAGTTCACCTCCCTCTATTCTTTTTATAGTCTATATGTGATTTATGTCTGCTAATCCTTGTCTATGGGTAATGTTTACCCCTCTCATTACAATCCATTCCCATCACCTCTATGTGAAACTTGAAACTTACTTATAGGTCATATTAAATGTGAACTTAGGTCTGTGTAAGTTTTATTTGTGGATAACCTTCATCCCTCTCAATTTTGTGTTGTTTCCTCACACCTCCATGTGAAATACTTATGCATTTGGAGTGTCCATGGTGGAATATGTGTGATATTATCTTATTCTCAGAGATTTATAGTTTATTCATCAAGGCATTAGAAGTGTTTTATTTTTTATTGGTGTATCACATTTTATTTTCCATCAAACTCTTGCGTTCTTCCTCTCTTTTCCTTTGAAACATTATGTTTAGATTAGTGGTATATTTAAATTATTATTTTATAGGTCTATGTGTTGGTCCTAAACCAATTTTTCACTTAGAATAGAAGGAACCCAACCTACTCTAGAGGTTTATCCCAAGGAGCACAAGGGTCCCATACCTTGGGTATGTTCCCATCATTATGATGAGACAACTGAAGCTCCATGAATATAGGTGAGTGATAACACTTCCATGTCTAGTGTCAAATACATATGAGCCCTATGTAAGGAATTTTTTCCCTACTACCTACAAAAATAACCTCCCATACCATAGACCATCCACGGGTGCACATTTTGAATTAAAATAGTTTTTGGCATGCCTAAAGGGACTAGTTTAAAGAAAAGCCAAGGAATTAGTGTTATCTTTAGCCAATAATGTTGCAAACACTTAGTTAGATCACTTAAATATTCCAAGCATTTATATTTCATAAAGATCAACACTTAATCTATATGCCAAGACAAATGAGATCATATTTAAAGGGTGTTGATTTACATTTCATTGAGCTCTTTGCACCTTCTAAAATAAGAGTAAGAGTATCTTCATCTCCTATCAAGAAAGAGAGTGGTTTAAGGAAATCACCCCTAGAGCTCAGTCTATACCCCTATTTGGGAGTTTATCTACACCTAGAGATAGATTAATCTCTATCCCATTCATGTTTACATAGAGGAACTAGTTATTTGTGTCATTTAATAGAGGCAATTTATTAATTATTTCCCAATATGACAACATTATAGTTACATCCATCAAAATTTTATCCTACTTTATTAGCAATAATATAACTTCCCCTATGGAATATATTCATGATATTTCAAATATCTTATTATTTCACCATTTCACAAAGTATAACATTGTAGTTAGGTTACTTACCTCTTCTTTCAAAGGCAAAGCACTTCAATGGTATCAAGGCTTGAGACTTAATTATATCCACAATTGAGATGAGCTCAGGGGAGAAATATTCAAGAAATTTGAAGACAAGAGTGACCACTTATCTCTGATAGATCATCTTAAAACTATAAATAAAGACCCACATGAGATGATGGTTGATTTTAACTTTAGTTTCTAGAGAGTCTGGGATAGAATTCTACCTCTGTGTAAGCCATCTCCCAATATTGCATTTTTATATTTTTTAAAGGCTCTTAATAATGATATATATGTTATGATTAAATCCATGGGAGACATATTACTACCTAATGCCTTTTAATTTTTTGTGTGCATATAATTTTTTTGATCTAGGTAGGAAAAATTGTGCCTAGATTGCTTATGCCTCTATTCGCATAACCTCCTCTTAGTACACTAGTTTTTTAGCCTATGTTATCACCCATACTCATCTTATTAATCCCACTAATTTCATATATTACTCCCTCTAATGAATTATATGAGGTTAAAACACTACTATAAAGCTTTTAAAATGACCTTGTATCCCTTAAAAGGTAACAAGCATAGTATTATAGACCTCATCAACCTTTCACCTAGAAATACCAGTCAAGTAGACCTCCCTACCAAGGTGGTGTACAAACATAAAACTAACTCTCATAAATAGGAATTCCTTATATGCATAAATCTAATGTTTATAGTGTTTATATATCCCTTTTACCCATGTAGAATAATATTACATAAGACCCTGAATGGTGTTTCCCATGTAATCAACTCCATAATAAAGCTACATGCATGAATGGAGTCATGAACCAAGTGCTCATGGTGCAAATATTTTTGCAACCTTAAGATCAAGAAAGTATCATAGCTCCACATGGAGAATAAATTCAAGTGATAGCATATAAATAAGATGAGTCTACTCTTATTAATTATTAGGAGGGTGAATTTAAATATATAAATTAGAGTGGTGTACTAGATGTGGGAAACACCCCAGTTACTTTAAATATAATACTTAAAAAGAGAGATATAGAGGATGAATTAAAAACTTTAGCACCTTTACCTTCAATTCCTCAAGTCATGTGCATAAGTACGCAATCCAAAGTACCTATGTAACCTTCATTACATAAAAAATAAACCACACAAGGAGAGGAAAAACCTTAGACCAGTGCGCAAGTACGAGAAGAGGCTACTAGTCAAAAACCATAACTAAAGGGATCTTAAATTCCATTCAACATAGTCAAATATATGAACAAGACAATTTTTAATATGACCATATGGGATGCTCTTGTTATTCCTTCTCAAATAAATTTGCTACATGATGATCTAAAAATCTTTCAAACATGAAAGACATCACAACTTATGCCTTCCATCTCTATGATATTATGCCAACCCAAAGTGAAGGAAATGTAGGTGCAAAACAAAGATAAACCACCCCCATTTTACATCTCATTAATTATTGGAAAGTACTTAGTACACAATAGCATGATCAACTCAGGGGTGAATGGATTATTGATGCCTAGGAAGAACATTGATACTCTTGGAATTGAATATTCCCCTATTTCAAAGGGAGTGGTCTAATTGGATGGAATAAAGGTCAATATATTAGGAATCATCAAGGATTTGAATCTTACATTACATGCATGCCCAAAACTTTCAATTGCATAATACATCATAGTCATTGACTTGCCTTCCTACTTTATCATTTACCTCTCCCTAGACTTCATGGAAAGGATAGGTGGATATTTATCTTTAGACTAGTCATATATGTTGCTTAGAGCTAGATACAAAAATAAGGTAACATTAGAACTAAACCCATCTTCAAAAGACATGTTGAGCCATACTCTCCTAACCTAGTTGAATTAAAGTATGAAATATTTAATTAGGAGGAGAATTTAAATTTCTAAGAACCCACAATACTAATTGAAGAGGTCCCATATGATTTGTTGGATGAATGGGCATATGAATATTATGAGTGTGACTCATATCATAATGTAGAAGAGAAGAGTTATGCACATATTGCATCCTCGTTGATAACTCCATATTACCTGAGCTCATAAAGGTGTAAGAGAACCTTAAAGGCACATGGAAACTATACTTTGATGGTTATCAAATAGAAAATGATGATGGAGCTGGTGAAATAAATATTTCCATTCCTTTAGGTTTTAATTCAATTTCTCAAATAATGATTCAAATTATGAGGCACTAATTCAAGGTTTTTAGCTTGTATAGAAGAAAAGAGTCAAAATGTTATAGGCTTTTGGTGATAGTGAACCAGTTGTTAACCAATTTAGAGCATAGAACATGACCAAAAATGGTTTGTTGAAAGCCTAAAAGCATAAAATGTGGTATATGATTCAAGGTTTCAATCCATTCAACATTAATTCTATACTAAGAGCATATAATACTGACATAGATAGATGTATAACCATGGGTGTGTAGTATGACATCCCATGTGATTTCATGAAAGAGTTCAAGCAATTTGTAAGGCTCGTAATCAGACTGGTAGTCCCCAAAAATGTAGATAATTGGAAAGTGTTTGAGAGTGATGATCATATTATCATATTCCTACAAGATTAATTTGAGTTCAATACCAAGAGACAATCATACCTTAAAGTCCAATATGGGGACAAAATTGACCAACTAAACAAGCTACCTAAGGGGTTAGTTACCTTGGAAAGCATCTTTAATTTTGATGACTAGCTCAAGGGAGACAAATGAAACATGATAGTAAAGGAGGATATATTTGTTCAAGTGACCCTTTGTAAATGCAGGACCCTAAAATTTGGAAAGATATATTCCCCATTAGAAATTAAAACTTTATCAAACTTAGTAGGAGATATGATGATATCTTCACATAGAGATATAAGAACCTTAGAGGATTTGACTTAGGCTTAGCAAAATATACCAATAAGCTCAACCTCGATGTGGAGTGAATTTTCCTAAAGCAAAGACCCATCAACCCAAATCTCAAACCTTTGATGAGAAAGGATCTCTTGAAGCTCATTGAATCCAACATAATACTTCCAATAAAACATTCTTTATGGGTTACCAACCTAGTCCTTGTGTGAAAGAAGAGTGGGGAAATATATCTCTACGTAGACTTTAGGGACTTGAATAAGGCATCCCTCAAAGATAATTATCCCCTCCCACCCATGGAGAATATCCTACAAACTATTATAGGTTTAGAGAGATTCTCATTGCTAGATGGTTACTTGAGATAAAACTAGATTCTTATGAAAGAGTATGATCTCTATAAAAATATATTCACCTCTAAGTGGGGAACCTTTGCATACCAATAGATGCCCTTCAATTTGACAAATGTATGAGAAACCTTATAGAGAACCATGGATATGGAATTTAAAAAAATCATCAACAAGATCATATTAGTATACCTTGATGACATAACTATTTTCTCTAAGCATGTAGAAGATCACTTTGGCCATCTAGAACAAATCTTAAAAAGGTTTCAAGAGTTTAGAATGTCTCTAGCAAGTGTATCTTCACAATTCATGAAGGTTCTCTACTAGGGTACATTGTTTCAAAAAATGGGCTTGTAATTTATCTAGAGTGATTCAAATATATTACATCCCTCCCTCTCCCAAGTCACAATAAGAGTCTCTAGAGATTCCTAGGGAGGATAAAATTTGTTAGGAAATTTGTGCCTAATCTCACCACTCTAACCAAACCCCTTATTGTGATGATCAATAAGAATGTTATATTCAGAAAGACCTATGAAGCTAAGAATATTTTCAAAGCTATCAAATTAACTATTATGTAGGATCCCACCTTTATCAATCTATATTACACTAAGGATTTCATCCTTTATGCATCCAATGAGGCTAAAGGTGTCTTAGCTATTCTTGCATAGAAAAATAATGATTAATTGGAATAACCAATTGATTTTTTATCCAAGATCTAAAATATTATGAATTTCACTATAGCCTCATATAAAATCATGCCCTCACTATTATAAGGGCACTCAAGAATTTCCAACACATACTTTATAATAATAAGGTTCAACTAATGGTCCCACATGCAAGCATCAAAGAGTTCCTAATTAGTATGTAAATCAATAAGAAAATATTTGGCTAGATCATAAAGGTGATGGAATCCAATGTGGACATCCAATTCACTAAGACTATGTGAGGAAAGGGATTGTGTAAATAATTTGTTGATAGTGTGAGAGATGGTGATAACATAGTTTTCGTATTGTCTAAAGATCAATTAGTGAACTAGGGCATCTTGGTAAGTTAAACTAGAAATATGATAGCCTTCCTTCTAGATGGTATATATCCCCTTGGCCTAAGTAAGGTTTAATGTAGGAACTTAAGGTTAAAAACCATTCCTATGCACTAGTTAGTAGTGTGCTTTTATAAAATTACCTCAATGGAGTCATTTTGAGATGCATAGAACCAAACCAAGTGAGCCAAATTCAATAATAATTATATGACATCCCATCAAGAGGACATTATTCAACCAAAACTACCATCATAAATATTATGCAAGCTAGATATTATTGGCCAACTTTGTTCAACGATGTGCATGCATATGTGTGAAATTGTAAGAAAAGTGAATTCTTTGTAGGTAAACAAAAGTTAGTGGCCTTATCATTAAACCCAATATAATCTAATTAACCCTTAACATAGTGGGACCTAGACTTCTTAGGCATGATCAACTTGCCATCAAGCAATGGGCATAAATGGATCTTTATGGCCATAGATTATTTTATGAGATGGACTGAGGTAGTGGTGCTTAAATAAGCTAATGAGGCATCAATTCTAAACTCATATGAGGACATCATAATGTGATTTGGTGTTCTATCATCCACCCAAGTGCCTCATAAAACTATTACCCTCAAGGTAATGGTCCATTTTAGTCCATGAATAATAATTTTATTCACATTATAAAGAAGACCATGGAGTAAAATTAGCAATCTTAGCATACTAAGCTCAAAACCACCCTTTAGGTTGACTGAATCACACTCAAGAGAGTGTTGGGAAATTCACCCTTTATACTAGTTTATATAAGGGAGGCTAGGTTACCCACATCCCTATGTAATGTACCTTGATATGGGTATAATAATAGAATAGTGAATAATCTCACATGAATTATAATGAGTGGGGTAGATGAGAAAAAGTATAAATAAAGGGGCATATGATGTTGTAAGAGGCAAGAAGTCATTTATAATAGAGCTTACTCTAATAAGAGGTTGCTCCCTCAAAGATGTACATGACATAGATTTGTTCCTTTCATAAAAGGAATTGGTGTTAATGTGTAATCAGCATTTTGGTACAATATATGCATTATATATTATTATTTTATGAGTTTGAGTAGAGGATATTATCATTAGTATTAGAGTGCTTTCTAGGGCTACTTGTTTTTCCATTATAGAGGGATTAAAGAGATATTTTTCCATCAATTACAGTATTGTGAGTTTTCTAGATTGTTATCTATGAGGTTTTTCAATGGGTTTTGTAGATTTGTAGATATTAGCAATCAATAGGTGTTTTGTAGATATGTAGTTATTAGCAGTCATTAGTGTGATATTTTTTCTCTCAACATTCATCCATTCAAAGATCCATGTCTTGTATACTATTCATAAAGGGTGAGATCAAGATTCTTAACATTTGAATCTAGGTCCTAGCTTTGATTCTAGACCTTAGGGTTTTATATAGTGTATAAATAACATAAAGGACCTACATACATACATAAGGGTTTATAAGGATTGATATTCCATATAGAATGATGGTTCTATAGTGATAGTTATTTTCTCTCTGAACTTGGCTAAACCTATAGTCATACCCCTCTTTCACCACTTGGGATCCTTCTACCACATCAATCTCAGCTTGGCCTCAATAAAACAAGTCATTTTTATGCCTACCTAAACTGACATTTTTTGTATCAAAGTATTCCCACAATATTTTAGAGATCCACCTCATGTATTGACACAACTCTTGTAGTGTTTGATCTTTCCACATCGAAGGGATTACATCATCATGTAGATTTGCAATGGTTTGGTTCCACCATTCTACTCCCATATAATCCCATCTTCTTCAAACCCAACCAAAGCCATAGATATTGAAACCACTTTAAATTAACCTTATCCTATTTTATTGAGAGCTCCACCTCTAGATCATTCTACCTGTAGTACATTCTCAAGCATTTTCATCTATTCCCGCTCCATATCTCCTATCATACACCCACCTTTTAAATCACCTAGCTTGCCCTTAGCCTTACGACATCAATGACTTCCTTCTTTGCCTTGGCTCGATTTGGATCAAGCTCCCCTTCACCTATCACAAGCTACCATCCTTCCCCTAGTCATACTCCTCTCTCTTTCTTTTGTAGTTCTACTCATAGTTTTGGCACCAATCCATCTTTTTCATCTTTAACCCACCTTCCCATATACATCACGGTTTTATCCTAGTTTTTACTTTGTTATGTGGTATTTTATTTTAGGTTTTTGTTGATATTTAGGTTTAGATTCATTTATTTTTTAGCCTATGATTTAAATGATTTGGTTTTATTAAATTTGTATAGTCGTGGTATATGTGGAAAATTCATTAGGTTTTATTTTTCAATTATTTTTTTATGTGGTATTACGTACACCTCTAATTCATGGTTTTAGATTATATGTCATGCATTTTAGTAATTCTTGGTTTTAGTTTAAATTATTTTGTTTAATTATTTATTAGTTTTTAAGATTTATATTTTGGTTTTCCATTTATTATAGTTTTAATCATTACATTTTAATCTTAATGTAATGTTTTGATTGGTTAGTTGATAGGTTTGTTTTGTAGTAATTTTTCTTACATGTTGCAAAAGTGTTAAAACATAGGCAAATTATTCAACAGTGGGTTCTCTTTGTCTTGTTCTATGTTAGTGTCAAACAAATGTAAATGTTGGTCATATTATCATGTGAGTAAGATATTTGTCATCTAGTTGTTTGTCATACGGATAATTTGAAAAACTTTGTATTATGAGTGTACAAACATAATTTTGATTGAAGTCAATGTCCATTTGATTATAATCATGGGGAATCCTATTTTATCTATAATTAATTTAATTATGGCTTTAACTTAACTTCATCAAATAGGGACCATCTGAGGATATCAAGTAGCATTTGAATCACTCACCAACTAAACTGTAGGCTTCTTCAATGCCTTCTTCAAATGTTGCTTCATTAGTGGTCTTAATGATACAATTCAATATGAGGTTGAAATATTCAATCCTCACACAATTATAAAAGTTGTGGGCTTAGCCAAGTTCACTAAAGACCACATCAACTGGCAATGTCTCCAACTAGCACTCCCTCAGACCATAAAAGCATTGGAGCATGACCTTATAGCACCTAAACTAGAAATAGAATTGCCCAATCAATCCCTAACTGAGCTTGAGATGGTACCCAAATCACTAGAGCAAGCACTAAAAGTGCTTGAGAAATATTCTAATGAGTCCATTTAGGCAACCACCATGCTCAAGTAACCCCTAAATGAGCCCAAGTTGCTAATCATAGATCTCAATCTAAGAACTGAGGCTTCATCTCTATCAGGTAACAATGCTAAGGGGGATGGCATGTATCCTCATTTTATTCATAAGGATAACTATTTTGTTTACCCCTATTCTAGATTTGAGGTGATCATTGCTAAGATTCAACTTTCATTACTCAACTCTCATTACTAGACCCACCTGATTTCAATTATAGTTATTTCATTCATCCATATTTATGCACATCCACCTCCTATTTTAGTGCTTATGTTTGCATTATTATTGTACATGCTCCTATCATAACATAGATAGAAGAAGTGGAAGCAGAAATGAATGTATGATCGAGCTTTCATATGGTCTTCAACCTATTTTATTGGTTGGGCCTCCATTTGGTCATCCTTCTATTTCTTATCATGTTTTGAGGGCAAAAAAAATTAAGGGGGATGGAATGTAATGTACCTAGATAGGGGTATAATAGTACAATAATAGAATAGTGAATAATCCCACATGCATTAGAATCAGGAGTGGGGTAAATGATAAATAGTATAAATAAATGTTGTAAGAGGTAAGAAGTCATTTTTAATATATTTTTCTCTAATAAGATGTTCTCCCCTTGAATAGGCCCATAATATAGAGTTATTCCTTCCATAAAATGATTTGGTGTTTGTGTGTAATCAACATTTTGGTATAATATATGTAGTCTAGATTATTATTATATGAGTGTGAGTATGAGGCTCTTATCACCTATTTTCACTTGAACTTGCACTCAATGAGGAGATGAGACAAGATTATCCTCATTAAATTGAGACAATGGAACCATATCAGGGTTGTGGGTATCCCTATTAGGAGGTGGATCTCTAGATTAGGGGTTAGCTCCCCTTGATGCATCACTAAAGCTCATATCCTACTACTAACACTTTGGGGATGAAAAGGGATAGGGATAACATGAAATTAAACCTAGTCTATAGGAGGTGATACACCAAAATATTTTATCTAATCATACCCTTATCATTCACTTATAACTAAAGACAAGTTGTACATACACTTTATCCAAATGTTAATCTTCCCTCTCACATCAATGTTTCAACATGGGGTCTTGGATATAGAATAAGCTAGGAGGCACTAGAAAATATGAATTATAAGACACTCTATTAATTATCCTAATCACTATACCTTCAATCCACTTTGACACTTCTTTTTGACCTACAAGAGAGAGATCACAAATAAACAAGGTATTAAGGAGAGTAAGATGTGAAAGTAAATGAAACTTACACTTGCACAAGACCAAAAACCATCATGTACACTCAGTGAAATATTTGAATGAGGTAAAACAATTATATTTATTTATTCAAGGAAAAAATTTGGTAGGTCTTCACCATACCTAGGTAGAGAGATCCCTACAAATGGCCAAGAAGGCCCAATTTATAGAACTTGGAAGAAGAGAGAGAAGAGAAGTTAAAGAGGCACAAGGACATGTGTAATTAATGTGAAGATTAGTTATAAATGCATGAGAGATAGGAATGGGTTGATCCATATCATTTCAATAGTTATAAATATCATTTTTAATCATCCAAGACCTACAAATAGTCAAGAAACTCCTTTTTTATGCATAGAAAATTACCCCTCGTGATTGGCCTTAAAAAACTATCCTAACTATAAAAATAATAAATTTTGATGATTAATATAATTATGAGGGGTTAATAATAATATTTCACATACATTGGGGAGGCTCCTGACCTTTCCTATCATTCTGGCCATGAATGATCATATTTGGCAGTCTCAAAATAGCCCTTTTCTCTTCACCTCTCACACTTGTCACCTTCAAGTTATTCAAACCTATAATATGATCCATAAAATAATAGGAATGATATGTGTAAGGAGTGATTATATCATTAGTGAAAATAAAGTTTCCTTAAAAGGCTCCCAAAATGAAGATTCACAATTTTCTCCAAGTTCTCTCTAGCTAGCTCACTGGACTGGCTGAAAATAAAGAGATGGAAGGCACACTTATGAGCTTATAAAATTTATATAATTACCATTGGGACTTATAAAAAGTCCTATTATTCCATCCAAAAGTTATTTAATCTCTTGAAATTTTACCATGTCTGCACAACATAAAAAATGGTCAAAATAAGCCCTATTTTTCCCTATTCCATATGGGTCCATACAATCTGATCCCATGGCTCTGATTATAATGGAGTTTTAAACAACTTATCTTCAACACTAATGGTCAAATTCATCCATCTAGATGCACTTTTAGGCTCATTTTCACCATCAGGTCCTAAAGAGGGTTTGCAAGGGTTTTGAAGTGGTTTTCATTCTTAGCATTCATTCATAGCCATGGCATGTTTCAATTCTGATAAAATTAAACTTGTGGATTCTCAATGACATCCTTAAACTTCCTTTAATGGCTCAAGGTCCCATGAAAATCTTGGTAGAATTTCTAACCACTTGAAATTGACATTTGAGCTCATTGTTTGCTTCCTGGTGGGGTCTAACCATTTTAGGCCAAAACATGGCTTATTGGAGAGTCTACCTAAAAAAAAAAAAATTGAAAACATATTTTTCTATCATAAAAACATGTTAAAATCCCTATAAAATATCCCTTGAATCTAGAAATGGAAACTAACCCTTGTTTGGCACCATGCCAAGACCTTGTCAATAGGTCTGCTTACACCATTGGCCAAAATTGAGGATTTAGTAGATTCATTCTACCTCCAAATGGATTCAACACATAATTTTCACCTATATGTAATTTTTCCAATTCTTTTGGGTTCTTTCCTAATTCCCAAACTAAAAGTGACCCTTTATTTGAGATTAGGCCTATTCCTTACCCACTAGGTATGCATGCAACCCTCCTCGGTTAGAGCATCATGTTTGGTTTAAAACCATATATCAAGGTTTTATATATTTTTTTAGGTGTTATTAAAATATATAAACATCCATTTTATCTTACTTAAACTCTGGTCCATCATATTACCTCCTTCAACAAGAAAAATAAGGTATATGCAAGGGGAAAAGTGCCCCTTGTTTGAGACAAAATAGGGGGCACTTACCCTATTATTATTGACAATTTTATTGTTTTTAAATCTTAATAAAACCACAATGGTACTTTTTACCAAAATTTCACCCCTTGATTCCAATTTTTGACCCTCAAAACCTCCAAATTCTAAGACTGGTCACTAAAGGGCAAAAAATTTAGGGTAGGCAGGGTACAAGTTTGTTTTGCCTTTGAAAAGATAGTCTCCTTTATTTTTTATCCTCCTATTTATGTTTATTTGGAGTTTTTATCCATATATAAACCTTTTTTCATTCAATTTCCAATGTGATTCTCACTAGAACTTGCATATTCTCCTTTTTGGCCATACTAGGCCTCATGCGTTTGACTGAGACAGGGTCCTTTGGCTATATTTGGAGTTGGTTTACCACATGTTCAGGTTTAAAACTTGTCTTAAATCATGTTTAGTATCTATATATATAATTAATTACCTTTATCTATTCCAAATTTCACACATACAGTCACCTTTAGGCATAAAGGAAGCCTACTTCAACCTCACTACCTATAGTCCCTGTTTGACTGAGTTTATGCATCTCATGCCTACCTGTAGGTACTCTTGACATTTGGGTGATGGTATAAGAAAAAAATTAAACCTATTTATATTTTTATAATCTCATGATATTTTTCATCCACCTTTTTCCAAGGTCAAACTTCATATTTTGTACCAATGCACCTTTACTCTCAAGGTTAGGCCATGTTCCTTAAGGACTAAGACATGCCCTTAAAACCTTGGTTGTAGGTCATGTTTTGATCTTTTTTTATGGTTTTGGAAATTATATAAATGTTTCTTATGTCATATACCCTCCTCATTTTTTAATCCAATTTGAAACTCCTCAAACCATATCAACTCCATGGACTTGATTTAGAACACCCTGCCTGACTGTCACAGTCACCATGCTCTGCCCCTATAGTTTAGTTTTGGCAAGAATTATGCCTAGCTCATGATGTATTTAGGTTTATCTTGAGTCCCTTGAGTTCATTGTCAACATACCCTTAAATTATTATGTTTTATGGATTTGAGTGTTGCCTATAGGTTAATTGAGATCACTTAGGTCATGTGTTTGACAAGGACCAACTCCACCTATAGATCTAGTGCCCTTTAAACATCTACTTTTACTTCAAACCTTCAATTTTACCACTATTATCCCAAATGGTACAAAATTTTGTAAAATCCTACTTTATTTTAGTGTTCCCAATCCTGTACAAATTGGGGAGGGTATGTTAGGAGGTCAAAACATCAAAACACACTTCCTCTCTACCATTTTAGCTTAGGAAAGTCATTTGGACTAGTTTGGATTACTCAATATTGGTGGCATATATTATGACTGTAAAATTGGAATGAAAATCACTTTTTAAACCATACCCTTTATATATCATTGTCATAATTAAATGATTTTTTGACAACTTTTGAGGATCTCAAACTTCATCTTCTACTCCTCTTTTTGCCCTCAAAATTGGCATAGGCAATGTATGTAGATAGGGCTACAAGGTGAAATAATCAAGGGTGTTTAAATATATATTTTTCATGGAATATATAATCCCAAATAAGCCTTAATATCTCTATTTAGTCCCTTTAGGGATAGATAAACCAAAAACACAATATATAATCCCAAATAAGCCTTAATATCTCTATTTAGTCCCTTTAGGGATAGATAGACCAAAAACACAATCACTTTCTCTTGACCTCTCACATCCTTGTGACCCTTCTCTATCAATATTATACCTCTCCAAAGTGCACTCCAAGTACCTTTAAAGGATTAAGACCACTGTGAAGGTTATTTCTTGGTCATTATGATATTAACATACTCATGTAGGTGAAGTTTCTGACTATGTGGACTGAGACAACCCCTTAAGAGAATAATAAAATGTAAGGAAAGGCCTTCTAAGCACCCCAAAAACACTTGTAAACCATTGAAACATAACAAAAATTATTATAATCATCAAAAAACCATCAAATCACTTTTACCAATGTGTAAAAACCACTTTCAAGGTAACTGAGATGACTGTAAATGCAAACTAGGCATTTTGTAAGTGTGTACAAGCCTAAAAGAGGCTTTCCCAAGTACTTGAATATTTTGACACCAAAATAAGCATGATAATATATTTAAAAACATGTATTACCACTTTAAATAAACCAATCCATCAAACCAAAGCAAGAAAACTTGAAACAGGTTCAAAAGGAGACCCCCTCATGGTTGAACATGCATAAAAAGCTACTTGGAGTGTTATAAATTATTCATAAAGGATGAGTCACCAAATTAAAATTTATTTATATTATAATTAATTTAACTCATATTAAAATCCACCCCTAGAAACACTCCTCCTAACTTCACCTGTACCTTCCACACCAAGTGCTTTAAGTTGACCCTTCTTTGCATGCCAAGAGAAAATGGAGAAAAATGAGTTGAAAATGAATTTTATTTATCTATACTTGAAAAAAAAAATTAATTTGTTTGGTAAGGTTAAGAGACACTCCAAACACATTTTTAGCTGAAGATCAAATCATAAAAACCTTATAAGTGCCCAAAAGGGCCTAAAAACAAGGAGAAACTTCCATTTTCTGACTATAACTAACTATTGGCTGACATTTTACTACTTATGACAATATTCTAACCTCTTCCATATTTAAAATTACCTTGGTAACAAATTTTTCGTCTTGGAAGTTCGTACAAGTCAATAAATGAGCTAGAAAGTGGCCAAATGACCCCTTTTTGCACATGAGATATAATTAATGACCAATTTATGACTTATAAACCATTTTAAACATGATATAGACCATGATAAAACAAATTTACACAAAATTTACCTTTTACCAACTTTGACTAGGTTTGAATTTGGCCATTTTAAGGAAGGTGAGCTTAGACAAGGACTAAGACAAGGCCAAATAAGGTAATAGACCAACAATGACACCCTATAGGACCTATAAAACTTTCTCCAAAAGTTTGAAATAGTAGGGGTTTAACTAATTTTAATATAAGTCAAATTTGGTCAACATCATCCTCAAAATGCCTTTATTGGAACTCACCCATTAGTTGGAGTTGTTATAAAGTGATCCCCTCATAATAAGACTAGTAGAGCTAATGGAGCTTAAAGAGACTAAAGCATAAAATATGCATACCTTGGAAATTTAATAAGCCCCAAAAAAGATATCCTTTGATAAAAATGACATTGATAAAAAATTTCAAGAGTGATATTTAGTTCAAATGGAAGGTGTAGATTAAGATTACAAATCAAGTTAGTCCATGTGTTAGTAGAGAAATACCCAAAATAAGCATAGAAGATATAACATGTTAAGCCTACTCCATAAAAGGGTATTTATAAGTAAATTTAAGAGTTATTTCAGAAATAAATATACCATCAAACCTTATAAATAGCATCTCTCCTTTTAAGAGAGGCTAAGAAGCATGATTTTCCTTGAATTTGGTGCTCTAATTCTTTATGGATGAAGAGTAGCATGCTCCTCAATCATTTCCTAGTGCACCAATGGCTTAGGCTCACAAGATTTGTCAATTTTTTGAAATAGTTGAAGCTTGTCTATTGTAATTTCTACATAATTAGTTTGCATGAATGAAGCTTAAAAATGGTGGTCTTGGCTCACTTATCTATAACATTCTAAAAATGATCAGAATCAACCATGACCATCCATCTTGAGATCAAGATGTGTGGCCATGAATCAATTCAATTTTTGAGGGACAATCCATAAATATTACCATTAATATTTGGAATAATGCGGCATTAATGAGGCATGGGAGGGCTTAATCCTGATATTTGTTCCATTTATGTCTTATGGATGCCACCCCACTATGATGTTTAGTATTGTCATTGATGTCAAAGGTGATTAAGGATAGTTGTTAGTGTGTGATGTGATAAGGTACATGTAATAATGTTATCATGATAGAGTGTTTTCCTAAGAGAAATAGAAATAGATAATTTGAAGGAAACTAATAACTTATGTCTGCATAGAAGGTACAAGTTATTAATGTCAAGTGCATAAAAAGCTTAGTCATGACATGAAGAGGTATGTGCATGGTGAAATGAATTAAAACAAGCATTTTAAGGTTGTATTTCATTATTTGATCATCTGAATAAGTTATATAATCATTCATGAGAGTTTCAAGGTGAGCCTATAGGGGTATAGCCTTTAGTCTAAGTCTACAACCAGATCACTCTTAGACCCTGCCTGGCCTATTGAGGTATGGAGATTATATTTCAAGGTAAGTATGCATATGTGAGCATGTATAGAGGTAAGATAAGTTTTTTTTAGGTATGATCACAAAGTTTGAGGTCAATATTTGAAGGGAAAGTGTATGAATCATTATTTTAGGCCTTCTCAAGCTTACAGAATGAGGTCTCAAACTCAAGAAGCACTTTTAGACATTCATTGGCATGTGTATCCTCTACATGAGAGTCTAAGATATTAAGTAGATATGGGGAAGGGTTATATATAATATATCTTGGCATTAGTTTTGGATTTAAGTGATAATAATTTATGAACAATCATTAACACCAAAACCTATGTTAAACCTCCCTAAAACCCTAATATAGACTTGATATGAAATATTTCATTCAAAACATATTAAGATGGATTAAAATTCCTAGATAATCTATTAGATCATATATTAAACTCTCCTAATTACATTTAGGTGGTGGGGGTTAGTCACATGAGATATAAAATGCGCAGATACAAGCTTATTTATCAACAAATTACTATAGATCTCAAAAGTTGAATTGGTCAAGAAAATAAAATGGATGGTAAAATAATCTAGAGACACATTTTACATGTTCATGGTGATTTATGGATAGTTTCTATCCTTAAATTTTTCTAATTTGGTCATCCAAGTAATCCATTCGTAGACAAACCTAATGGTGTGAATAACATAAACCCCAAGTAGAGATGAAGAAATAGATTTGAGGGTTTGTGCATGATAAATTTATGCAATAAATTATATGAATAAGTCATTTATAATTTTTATGTCATGATAATGATTTGGAAAAGCCTTGGAGGTTAGTGTATATGGTGAAAAAATTACTCGCAAAATGGTTTGTTTGGTTTAGATAGGACTATGAGATATAAGGTCAAGAAATTGGTCTGCAAGACCAATATTGGCCTTTATACCATAATAAATTTATATATAATGATGTTATATACATATCATAAGACTAATTTTATTAATTAGGAGTCATGACAAGTTTCTACACAAGTATCGACTAGTTTTTGAGGTGAAATGGTAGTTCTGAGTAAGCGAGTTACATAGATGTTCTTGAGCCTTTATCTCTTGAGTGAATGTGTTCCAAGAATCTTTTGATGACTATAAGATCATGTATAATATATTTACATGTTTCATTTTTCATAATTGAGTATCTTAAGGGTGTTTAATCTTATTTCTTGTAAGACAAACTTTTGAGGTACAATGGCCTAATAAGACAATTTGTCTTAAAAGATCTTTCATGGTATGAATGAAGGACACAGGTCTAATAAAGCATGGAGGAGGTTAGAAGAGTTCATTGGATAAGTTTTTAATGGTTTTTTATTATTGTAGAGATCCATCTAGACCCAATAAGTTCATTTTTTTATATTAAGAGGATAAACCTAATGTAATTACATCTTCATGTGTCCTAAAGGAGGCGTATGGCCTAATTGAGTTATGGCAGACCAAAATGGGTTCAAATTATGATTTAATCATGTTCATAATATGTATTAAGAGATATTTTTTGGCTTACCTAAGATGTTGAAGGTGTGTGGTTGGCTAAGTGGTGTGTGACCATGAGACTAGTATATATACAAGGTAATTTAGGCTTAATTTGATGTATGAAAGTTTAAATGAATAAAATCATGCATAATTGAGCAAAAGGAGGTCTTGAAATGAGACCATAATAGAAGAGTAGATATTTTGTGATAAAAATTCATGAGGTGGTTGATTTTTTGTTGAGTCACTTAGGGAGTTAGTGCTTCCTTATAAGTAGGTGTGTGCTAAAGCCTAGTCAAGTGGGTGCTTAACTTTATTAGGGTTGGTGCTCCAAGTTGAGTTGGTGATCAACTGAACTTGGTAATGTTTTATAGTACATTATTCCATTTTTACATATCATATTGGGTTTTCTTCCCATTGAGTGTTTCCCACTCATATATGTTTTATCTTGTTTCACACTCATTTGAATGGTTCATTATGCATTTTTCAATCACTATGTTGCTTTCATGGTTCATGAATGATTAAGTATAAGTGAACGAAAGTTTTAAAAAACTGATTTACCCAACATCTCATTAATTTTTCTTCCAAAAATTTGTATCATATATTGGTCCTTTTAAGCATGCCTAATCTCTTAAACGAGATCCTAGAAGCATAGACATATCTAGTCATCAAGTACAAGGAGGTTTCTCAACCAACAAGGCCCCTCTCTTCAGTGGGACCAACTATGTATTTTTTAGTATCAAAATGAAGACATATCTAATTTCCTTGGGCTATAACATATGAAAATCTATTTTTTATGGATTCACTCCACTTCCTACACCACTAACTGATGAAACAAGAAAGAATGCAAGTGAAAACAACCCTAAGGCAATGAATGCTATCATATGTGGTCTTTCAGAGGTAGAATTTGTAAATATCATGCATTTTTAAATAGCCAAAGGGATTTGGTAAAAGTTTCAAACCATCTATGAAGGAGACACCAGAGTCATTTTGGAAAAATTATGGACCCACCAAAGGTAGTTTTAAAGTCTAAGAATGAAGGAGGATGAAAACATTACATCTTATCTATTAAGAGTAGATGAAGTGGTAAATGTCATCAAAGGTCTAGGAGAGAAGTTGGAAGAAGAAAAATTAGTACAAAAGTTATTAATATCCCTAACATCTAAGTTTGATTCAAAAGTATTCACTATGGAGGAGATCAAATATCTCAACATACTATAGATGGTTGAGCTTCATGGCATCTTGACTACTTATGGAATGAGAACAAGTGATAGAAGACCTTCCAAGAAGGAAGTTGCATTCAAAAATATAAAAAAAAGTTACAAGGTACAAAGGTAAAGGATTATTTTGATATAGATATTGATGATGATAAGATAGAAGCCATATTTGTCAAATTACTAAGGAAATGATCAGGCCAGTATAAGGGCGAATTGACATTTAAGTTATTTAATGATGGTAAGATTGGTCAATTTGCATCCAAGTTCCCTAATAAGGATAATAATTACCATGATGGAGATCATAATGAACATCATGATGATGTTAAGAAGTTCCATAAGCCTTAGAATAGCAAAAATAGTTTTAGGAAGTATGAAGGTAAGAAAGGTTCATTCAAGAAAAAGAAAAGTGTTTATACCAAATAAGACAATAGCTCCTCTAATATAAGTGACACAAGTATATTTGATAGTGATGATAATAGAAATGAAACTCTATTCATGGTCATAAAAATAGACAATTAAGGTTATTCAAAAGGGGAAAATCTTATGGAAAATGAAGAATCAAATGAAGAAGAGGCTAAAGCGAACCTTGAGGTAGAATTGGTGAGTGCTCTAAAATATTTGAATTTCCAATGAAGGAAGAACAAAAAACTAAGAGCATTGGTTAAGAGTTATGAGAACAAATCAATCTCTTTTAAGAGAGACTAAGTAACAACACCAATGAACATGATGAGATCATTAAATAGATGGAAACTTAGATTGAGATTGTCACTGTAATTATTAAGACCAAGGAGGAATAATGAACCAAGTTTAGAATATAAATGGAGTCCTTAAAATAATAACTAGATCAAGCAACAATAAAATTGAATACACATCAAAAATTTGAAAATATAACTAAAGTCCTTGGTGATATTTTGAATATTTAGATGTCTCCACATGACAAGATAGGTCTTAGGTTCAAAAAATACTAAAATGAAAACAAGGAGTGTCAAACCTCAAAGGATAATGGACCATCAAGAAGTGATGGTACTAATAGAGTAAAGAATTATGTAGAAAATCTCAAATCTAAGACTCAAATTGATCATCAACAAGTCAAAAAGAATGTGACTCCTTCAAGAGATAATAAAGATATATGTTCATTATTTAACATTAGATAGAAAAGGTATGTGAATTCTTTCAATAATTATTATTTCTCATGTAATAAATATGGACATAGAGCTATAAATGGTAGACATCATGCTAGAATCAATTCCTTTTAGAGGAATAGGATGAATGATCATTTCAATAGTAGAATTAGAATTTTGTACTAAAATTATTATTAGAGAGGACATATTTCAAGGGATTTCAAGATGAGTCATATGAGGAAGATCAATCAAGGCAAAAAGGTACATAGTCATACCGCTAAGAAGTGGATCAAGAAGTCAGATCCTATGGATAAGGTGAAGGAGGAGTAAAAGACTAAAGGAGAAGAATTTATACTAGCTCAAACAACCTTTAATATCAAATATGAAGGCATGAAGTAGTATATATATAGTGGTTACTCAAATCACATGAAAGGGAAAAAAACAAGTTTATTTCATTGAAGAAAAATGTTGCGGGGATAGTGAGATTTGGAGATAACACAACTAAAAATTTATTATTGGCAGTGGAATCTTAAGTTTGGATATTGGGAAGACCAAGATAGAGAATTTTTTGTATGTTGAAGGCTTGAAACATAACTTGATTAGTGTAAGTAAAATTTTCAACCAAGGACACAAACTGACCTTTCATGATAGAGGGTGTGATATAAAGAGAGCTAAATTAGGAAGGTTGATTATCAATACTAAGAGGACAGAACAATATGTATGCCTTGAATGAGATCAAGAAGGAGAAATGCTTTATGATCAAGATGGGTGAGTGTTGTCTATGACATAGAAGTTTGGGACATACAAAGTTTGAAAATCTGGTCAAGATAAGCTCTAATAATTCTAAGAAGACTATGCCTAAAATCACCAAACGTATAAACATGCTTTGCAAGGCATGCCAACATGGTAAGAAAATTAGAAGAAGGTTGAAGTATAAGGAGTATTCTAATACAAGAACTTTAGATTTAATACACATAGATCTCTATGGACCCACAAGAATCCAAATCATTTAAGGAGATAACTATTTCATGTTACTCTATTGGGTTCTTTTAGTTAGCCCTAGCTTTGGTGCTAAAGTCTAGCCCAATGAACTAGCATGCTAGCCCTTTCATGTGAGGTTTACATCTCATGCACTCACTTGAAGCATGTAGTGAAAGACCAATTCCCATAGGTTTTGATACATAGTTTTAATGACATGTTCATATCCTTATCTTTATGTAATTTAAATAGGGAAGATACACATATAGATTACCTTGATTCTTATTCTAGGTTTAATTTTTATTACTACGTAGATCACCATCTTCTTATAGTATCATTAGTTAACTAGAAAAGAAAAGAAGATATGGTGTAACACATATATAATTCTACACACTTATTCCACACCATTGTTATTCATAACACAAGTTTGTTCAAACCTGTTATCTCATATATTATGCTTTAAAATAAAAGTGATTTTCAATATCATTCCATAATTCATTCATCCATGTATATATCTTTGAATCAACCATGAAATACTTTAAAATAGGGGTAAATATACTTGTTTTTTCCTGACCAAGCGTTGCAATCATTTATGTCATGAATAATTGGTGCATGAACTCTCAATAGATCAAGAATCATGGCACTTATAACTAGTTCTTCATAAAAACCCAAGCCTCAACACCCCTGATATCCATGATCTATGTTATATCTCAGTGGCCATGTGTTACTTTCCTTGTGGGATGGTGCAAAACTTCCTATCAATAAGGTTAGAGTGACCCATATGAATCATTCTTTTAACTACCTCCCAGTTCCCATGCACTCCCCTAGTCTTCTACTTTTTTTTTGAGTCTTATGTTCTTAGGTTCCTCGTGACTTGTTCTCCTCTAACTAGTCCTTTCATGTTGGTCCTTCCACATCATTGTCCTTTTATGCCTAGTAGGTTATGCACCACAGTGTTTCTATGCCTTTTAGCTATGTGGCATAGTCCTTTTGTGCCATGATCCTTCTATGTCATGTCAGCCCCATGCCAAAATAGGACAACACTTATTCAAAATTTAGGGCCCAACATCACCCCACACTATGTTCTTAGTCCATCATATACTAAGCCATACTAGCATCCTCCAAAAATTTAGGCTCCTTCTACTTGAGTTCCTTCTTCATATTGTCCAAATGGGATGATGCCTTAAGAACCTTCACAATTATTCATTTTATGGCCTCCTTTGATGCTTTTATCTCCTTGGGTTGGGTCGAAGTCTTGCTAGTCTTCTTGAACTATTCATTTAGGGCTATGATGGCATCCTTTTAGACATCTTCAAGTGTAGATACCTCCTTGTCAACCTATCTTTAGAGGGTTGAAAAAATTGCATTTAGCTACTAATAATTTTTATTAATGGTGTCCTCCATCATCTCTACATATCTAAATTCTTTGGCATACTCAATGTGGTATTTTATTAAGAGTGTACCATCAACTGAGTGTTGCCTCAGGGCCTCTTCAACTTGGATCTGAGCCTCCAAGACTTTATTAGGGCATGAAATCCATAAAAAAATGTTGTCCAAAATGGGGATAACTTCCCCAACTCTCTCTAAAGTACACTTGAAAATGTCAATGACCATGGTAAACTATTTAGATAATTTTAATCACTCATATTTTAGCATAGGTCACTCCTTAAATTTCTTGATTAGTAGTTCCACCAAGGTCTCTAGCTTTCCTATGGCATTCCCATCAAGGGATACACCATCTACTAGTATAAGGTCTTCATTAAATATCATCTTGTAAAGGTTTAAGACCCTTACTTTTTCCTATGTAGCCCCTTGGATTTGTTGTTTTAATGTGGCCACTTCTTTAGTGAGTGCTTGCTTCTTTATAGTACATTCCTACAACTTTGGCATGTTTCTATTTAGCCATGCATGCATTAGAATCCAAAAAAATATTTTGGTGCGTTATTTCCATGCCTAACTTCAAAAATGCAGTGCTTACAAAAAGAGGGAAGATCTTTTGGGGATCTACCCATAATTTTTTTTAAAATGTTGGAACATCTGGGCCCAAATAATGGTTGTTTTATGGGAGTTCAAACTCATGCTCCTCATTGTACATGTCAAGTAGGAAGGATACTTGATTCCAAATTTTTAGAGTTGCCTCCTTAGGGATGAAGTATAACCAAAGATAGATCATATTTTTTTACACACCAAACTGATAACATATGTGCATATTACCAGTTGCAACTTCATCATGTCCTTCAAAAGTCTCAGCTAGTCCTTTCCCTTTATTAGGGTATCATTTAAGCTCGACCTCCTTATGGCCACCCTAGCCATCTCACTTTCCTCTTCACCATCCCCCTTATATGTATGGTGTTTCAACATCAAGCAAGGAGTCATTGAAGGTGGTGTTCTCTTCCTACATTAGGGAGGGATTTCTATTAAAATATGAACTTGAGACATGGACTTGCACCTGAGGAACTTCTTGTTGGGGTGATTTCCTTGGGGTTTTTTTTTGGGTATCTCCTTAAGTAGTAGTACCTATTGGTGATGGTGGTGAAGGTGGAGAAGGTGGAGGAGGAGGTGGAGAAGGTGGTAGAGAAAGAGGGGGAGTGGGCTAAGGAGATGAAGGTTGGAGAATTAAAGAGTGCAAAGGTGTAGAGTGTGAAGGGGATGGAAAAGTGTGAGGAGGAGATGGAGAAGTGTTGAAAGGGGATGAATATGGATGAGGTGGTGAAAGTGAAGGATGAGGTGGAGGTGGAGGTGGTATGGAGGGATGGGAAGATATAGGTTTGGAGGGTTGTGCCTATATACTCTTTTATGTTCTAGGGGCCTATGGCCCACTTGTACTTGTGCCCACATTCAGTCACTTCTTCTTTAAAGGTGATGTTGGAGGGATTTTTTCCTTAGGGTCTCCACCTTATGGGTTATTTTAATGTTGAATCATGTAAAACAACTTATGAATTTTTTCCTTAACCAAAGTCTTCTTGACTTGGGTATAGGTCAAGTCTATCTCCATCCTCTCCATGTAGGCCTTCTTGCCTGGATACACATATAGTTTTCAAAGAGTGTGAATCTCTAGTTTTATCCTCTCAGCCTACAAAATGATAGTATTTGCATCAGATATCTAATCAATATATTCTATGAAGTATCGTGTAGAGAAAACATAAGGTAGCTTAATCCATGCTAAAATCTCTTTGAATGGTTTCATTTAGATCCATGCAAGAAAGAAGTGTTGCTTTACAAAAAATTATGCCTATTCTTTAGCCAAAGGGGCTAGGTCCTTGGGGATACACCACTCATCCCCAAATTCCACCTTCATCACATCAAACCATTACCTCATTTCAATCTTGTAAGATGGGGTGATGTGTCTAGGGTAAGTGAATGCCTTGTGGTGCTTAGCAGGGGACCTATGCATTGGAGGGTACACCCACTTCAATGATCTATAACTATAGTCCAACACCCCAATTTCATCAAAAACCAATAAAAAGAGGATTTATCCCCATGAAAACTTATACTTTAGCTCCCAATAAGCCTTTTTTACATCCTCAACAATATTCTAGGTGAATTACATGGCCTAGTTTTAATTTAGCCCTTACGAGACTTGATGAGTGATGTATAGGTGCACCATATCCACCTCTTTCCATCGATTAGTCCCTTTCATCTTGGTTAAGATGATTCATGTCACAACTTAGAGGGTGGGATCTTGTAGGTTCCTGATATGTATAACATGTCCCTACTTTTGATATATCAGCATCATGGTAGTCTTTTATATCTCCTTAGTGTCAACCAAGTCATCAATGACACTCAAACCTAATAATTGTAGTCCCATGACCTTGCTAATTCTTTTTGGGGTAATCTTCATGTTACATATAGTGAAGTAGATGTACTCCTCATGGATGCATGAAAGGAGGAATTTAACTAGCTCTATGGGCCTACCAAACTAGGGCAATTTAAAAAGCTAGAATAATCTTATAGCATCTAAATAGTTGAAGATGGTGAGGTCATACACTAGTTGGTTCTTGGTGTTGGTGGTCTCCACTCGATAATCATTCTAGAGATCAACTTCATTCCTAGGTTGGTGGTGATTGTAATAAAAAATAGTAGAAGTAGAGACCTTGAAGACCCAATTCTCTACACATAATACTAAATCCAGGTATTGTATCTCTTATGTTAATAGAGATGGGGGTGGGGATGCTTGGGCCTTTTATGCCATAGACATTTGTGCCTACTTTCCTTTCCACACCATTATTTCCTTTTCTTTTTCTGCATGTTGTTCCTCTTCTACTTATATGCTCTATACTTGTTCTTTTAGGAATTGAGCTTGTTCTTCTGGAGTATCTTCCCTAATGGGAACCCATTCCCTTTTGCTCACCTCTTCTTCTTCAGGTATTATTGGCGAGGTCTCAAGTCTCTTAGCCTACATTACCCTTCAAGGAGCTCAAAGGTTAATGCATAGCAATCCAACATTTCCAAAGGAATATGTGTTTGTAGAATAATGCTTTAACTTTTTGAGCTTAAGCACCCTTTAATGGTGGGTGTGCAACCTACAAATATTGAAACTAAATATTTTCCCACCGAACCAAAGTTAGAATCTCTCTTCTCAACTTGGTAATGACCATGGATTGTTAAGGATGTGAAAAAATCTTTACTTTGCCTAGGATTTTATTTGCTCATCTATGGTAGTTGCTTTGATCTTCATCTCTTGTTAATTCATAAATGAATACAAGGTAAAGTATAAAATAGGTTTAACATGCCCATTTATAGGCTCTAAGAGGGTTTTACCCTCATTAATGCCTTTTCATCACCCTTCACTTTGTAGTATTTAATGTCAATCTATAATGGCCACCACATTTATATACTTGATTTATGAAATTAATGTATTAAAAACATTATCCCATAATTCCATTGGCATGATTCTTACCATAACTAACCTCATCTCATTGATGACACATCCCATCTCACATCTTTCTTTGAAATGGATGATAGTGGTGTCCTATGCTTTTTATGAGGTGGGAGACAACTATCTCTTTTAAATTTCTAACTTATGATAGGAACCTTCCCCCCTATGCCTTAAATAGTTCATGCACCTTTATTACCTTTCATTCCTTTAATAACTTACACACTCATGTAACTCATGCACCTAAAAAACTTGTGTGCTTTTCATATTTGACTTTTTGAACTTGAATTCCTACTCCACACTAAAACATGTCATGGTCCTCCATGAAAAGAATAAAAACTTGGAAAAAAAAATTACAGAAAGGGAAACTAGTGTGTAATAAAGGAAGTGGTTTTATTGAAAGCAATAAATCCTAAAATAATGCATAAGCCTTATTGATTACAAAAATTCAGCTATTCTGAAGTAAAATATGGTCGAATCTGACTTCCATTACAATGATTTGAGAAGAACTAACCATCCATCCTTTGTAATTGGCATGCTCTAGTAGGTCAAATTATATTTATTATAAATGGGCCATCCCAAAAGATTCAAATCTTTTCAGGGTGGTGCATGAACATAGAGTCATACAACAAGACCTTCATTCCTAGAGAGAAGATTTTATTCTTTATATGGTGATCATGCCATGCCTTCTGCTTACATTTCTCTACATGTTGTCTCTAATGAGTGAGGAATTGGGTTTCATCCAGTTGAATTAAAGTGTCTAAGAATGTTTCCAAGGATGCCTCTTCATCTAATTATCCTACATACGTGATACGAAGGGATGGCACCAAGAAATCTACTAGAAAGACTACTTCTTTGCCATAAACCAAGTTAAATGGTATGTTTTTTTTAGGTGTTTGTAGGTAGTTCAATAAGCCCATAGTACTATAGATACCATATCATCCTAATAAATGTGGCCAACATTGTATATTTTAGTTAAGTTGGTACCTAGGATCTTATTGAAAGCCTCAATAGTTTCATTGGCTTGTAGGTGGTATGGTGTTATTTTATGGTGTGTGATCATAAACTCAACCAACAAGATACAAATTTTTTCATTCAAAAATTGGGTATCATGATCATTAATGAAACTCAAGTGATGTCCAAACCAAGTTATTATGTTCTCCTAGATGAATTGAGCACCAGTAGTAGCATTATCATCTTTCATTGGTATAACTTCAACCTAGCACATAAGTTAGTCAGTTGTTGTAATAATATATTGAGAATCCATTTTTCATCCAGTTGGAGTGATGGACCAACAAAATCAATAACCCAATTTTCAAAGGGTTCCTAATAAGGGATGGGTTTTAAATTCATAACATCTATTTGGTTAAGTTTTCCTATGCACTGACAAATGTCACATTTCCTAACATATGCTTTAGCATCTTGGAAGAGAGTTGGCCACCATAGTTCAGATAGTAGAACCTTTGACATAGTAGCCTCTCCAATATAGTGTCCACCAGTAATACCTTTATGAACTTTGTGAAGTACCTTGGGGAACTCATGTATTACATAACATCAAAGAACTTCATCATGGCCCATTTTATAAAGATCACCTGCTATGAGTTAGAAGGGTGTGGCATGAACTGCAAGTTGCTTTTTTATATAAGGTGAGATATTTGGGCATGGAGCCAGTGGTCAAAAATGTTTCAATTCCCTTTATCCCTTTAGGAACCCATGTTACATGGAAGAGATGTACATCAGTAAAATCATCTTCTATGTCATGTTGTGGTTCCTCATTCTCGATCTGGGATAGGTGGTTAGGTCCACAATTGACCTTTCTAGGTTTCACCTTAACTAAAAACTAGAATTCCTAAAATAATACAATCTAGTAATAGATTTGTCCATATAGTATGAGTTTGTTGACAAGGTAAATTAAAGTCTTATGATTTTTATAAAAAATAAAAGGAGTGGCTATAAAGTACTACCTAAAATTTTACAAAACATATACCATAGACAAAGCTTTGTACTATGTAGTGGTATAGTTTCTTTTAGCTAGTGTTATCTTCCTGTTGGTAAATTATATTAGGTGATCTAGGTGACCTTCACCTAGTTGTGAAAGAATCATGCCAATAGCCATTCCAAATGCAACAACGTGGACATGAAATGGCTTTTTTCAATCGAGGAATTGCATAATAGGATTAGTGACCAAATTTTATTTGAGTGTTTCAAATGCCTCTTTATAAGATCAAGTCCATATGAACTACTCTTTGTTCTTTAAAAGTTCTTCTAGGGGCACATCAATCTTGGCATAAACATAAACAAACTTTCTATAATAACCCATGTGGCTTAGAAAGGTGAAAACCTCACACTGATTTTTGGGCACTAGAAGGCAAATAATAATATATACCTTTGTTGGGTCTACCAAGAGTCCTTCCTTACAAATAATATGCCCTAGAAGCACACCAAAAGTTATCATAAATAGGAACTTGTTTAGGTTTAATAAGATTTTTAAGACATAATAACACTCAAGCATAAGTCTGAGGTTAGTGTAATGGTCATTGACCAAACCATATACCATCTAGTTGTCTAAATAGCCTTAGAGTAACTTATGGATGAAGTCCTTTAAGGCTTCAACTGCTATTCATGAAAATGCTACTAGGGTATTTTTAAACTCAAATGGTATAATAGTATAGGAAAATGATCCCTATTCTATGGTGAAGGTTATCTTAGGTTGGTTTTCCTTAACTATTTGGACTTGATGGTACCCCTAGAATCCATATGTAAAGATGTACACTTCAAAACTAACAACACTTTCAAGGATTTCCTTCATGAATGGTTTTGTAAAGGAATTTGTCACAAAAGATATATTGAGTAATTGATAGTCCACATAAATATGAATGCATCCATACTTTTTGATACCAATCACCATGGTATTGATCCACTCAAATTTAGCAATGGGAGTGATTACTCTAGCATGGAACATACTATCAATATATTATTTAACATGTGCCCAAAAATTAGGATTCATCTTATATGGGCTTTTTTTCCCTAGTTAAATGTCATCATCTAGCTTAATGTGTATCTTCCCCAAGGATAGGTAGACACATTTCATCTCACAATAGTTCTTTGGTAAGAATCTTGTTATTCCTTTAATAACTCAAAGATTTTTGTAATCTCTATGTCAGTCTAATAGTTTCTTATTGTGGCCATCTTTGGTTCTTGTTCTGAACCAATGTTGTATTGAATATTCTAAATAGGTCCATGGTAGGGGCTATCCATATTATTACTCATGTCTTAAATAGTTCTTATTCCAACTTCTATAGGAATATCTAGATGGTTGGACATTGGGTTAGGTGGAGTATACCCTTCTCCTTCATCTACTTGGAAGATAATCTTTTATTTTCTCAAGTGAATCTATTCACATCGGTTTAGATCAAGGACTAGCATGGGTGAAGGTACTTGGTGTATTTATGGTTCATGAAATAAGTGTAGGGGATCCTCATAGTCCTGATGGATAATCCTCACATGTTCTTCCAAAGGACATGGGTCAACTACTACTGTTTCATGCATGGCTTGGAGGGTGAGGTGCAAATACATTCTTGGTGAAGAATAGGATAGTTATAACTTCATGTTTTCCTTTAGTAACTACCAAACCTAGTACCCATCTATCATTATTCATGAATATTCTATGCCCATGCCCATATGTGTAAAGTTCCATAGAATGCATGCACCTAAAGGTACTCTTTTAAGTATGTTTCCTTATTGCTCCATATTGTCTCACAAGCTTCAATGTGAGTTTCAATTTCTTACATACCACTATAACTAAATTTTTCCCTTGACCTTATTATCATAATGGAATCTATGATGTAGATTAGAATGTACTTGATCCTAGTACATAATTTGATCTTTATGGGTTGCCACCACCTTCTGATGGTGTTATAAAAAAGGTCATCTAATGACCTCATCTGATCATTTTTGGTGTCATAAAATTATTCAAGGTGCTAGTAAAAATCACATACCTCTATTTGTTCTTGGAACCATGGGGCTTCATCAAGTATTTCTTATTTTGGTCCTACTAGTGGCCTTCTCATTGCTAACCTAGTAAGGAAAACAAACTTGTGACATTTAGGAAGCTAGCATGGGAAGTTCTCTTGACTATTTATGGTGTTATACATCCTCCTAGTGAGATCATAGTTACCATGGGCCCAATAGTTACAATCATTTCTTGTAGTATCAAAAATAGACTAGTTATTTATCCATCAAATAACACCATCTGAGGTGGGAGCATATTGTTGATTACTGTTAGCAGTGACATTATATATGTGTTTGATGTCTTCATCAAAATTGATGGGATTTATATAAGAGGGTCCTTATGTTTGATCTAGTGGGATTACAATATGCTAATCAATGTTTTCAAAACTAGAAATTTTGTGCTAAGCATCCTTAGTGATGACATTGAATTCTACACTAATATATAATGGTATGTCCTAGATTACCCATTCATCGATGGTAGAATTAACCAATATTTCTCTATCTTCTAGGGGTAGAGGAACTAAGAGTGTCCCATCACCGAGCATGATTTCAATAATGGTCTTCACTTTGCATAATGATGTGGGGGTGAACCTCATTTGGTATTTTGGATTGAATCTTAATCCAAGCATTGAGTTGTAGGATAATATCTTTATCCATCATAGACTAGCATAGTTCCTAAAATTTTTCCCACACCACATGTCAAGGTTCAACTTCCCTTTACATAGTATCATGATACATTACATCCTTGTCTTTAAGGAATTGGATATCTCCCTAAAGTTTGCATATGAGTGCCATTATATCTTGGAGGACATACTTTCACTACTGAACATTAGGGTAATTTCTAGCTCATGGTTCTTCCCATTATACCTTCTCAATTAGATTACCTATCGATTGGATCTATCTCCTATTACAAGTGGTAATGTTCACCTATTAAACTATAGGGATGGTCAAGCATGCATGC
This sequence comes from Torreya grandis, assembly GCA_037957365.1. Taxonomy (NCBI): domain Eukaryota; kingdom Viridiplantae; phylum Streptophyta; class Pinopsida; order Cupressales; family Taxaceae; genus Torreya; species Torreya grandis. The sequence continues at coordinate 146,550 of JARHVA010002207.1, forward strand.
CACTATGGTTTATCAATTCAAATCATCTTGATTCCCTTTTCATTTCACTCCTTAGTGATATTTTCATATAAGTCAGAACACTCTTATAGTCGGTGGTCCTTTTTATAGAAATTGTATGTTGGATATTCTAGGAAATCCCTTTGATAATGGTCTAGAAATCCACATTTCTAATAGGTCCCCGGTGGAAAACAAACACCTCCTCATCCTCTCCCTCTTCCTCATCCATGATATCCACCATTGTCTTGCATATTTTCTACTAAGTTTTGGTTCATGCTATACGCTCGAGCTTCATGGATGTCATTGATAAAATAGCAGTCATTAGTTTCATGAGTGTAGGCATCATAAATCTTACAATAGTTAGACACCTTAGTGTGAATAACTCAATTAAAAAGAGTAAAATATCAGACATCATGTTCCTTATGGTATATTTCACATGCTCATTTAAGTATTGTATGGATGTTCTTACATAGATAATTACTCTATATTTGGCCTTCAATTTCACAGTCGGTACACCAAACAGCACTATGAATTTCATGTGCATTATTGGCCATTAACTTCTTAAGTTGTGATTCAATAGAGGTTATCTATTATTTCATAAAGGGACTAATCTTGGTGGAAATGCTTCCAACTGCTTCAACATAGAGAGAAGATTCTAAAGCCTTGCACATGCTAGTGAAGGTTCATTATGACAAGTTTTGCCAAAAGGGTAGTAATAGTCTTCCCATAAACCATCATGCATGCTGGGAAGCATTAATTTTAAATGATAGTTTAGATAGAAAGGAAGGTCTTAAACCTTGTGTCATACTCACATACATTCTCCATAAGTCCTTACTTTATGTCCTTTAGTGTTATGCTCTATTTCTCAAATTTAGGAATGTAAAATTCTTATAGGAAGGCTACTTTGAGCTGATCAAAGTTGACCACTACTTACTGAGGGTTTAACTTTTGGTACCACTTGAGTGTGTGATCTAGTAGTTTAGTTTTTGACTATGTGTTTTTATGTTTATAAAATGTGATACCTCACTCCCTCCAAATCAATTCACATTTTTGGACATGCTCAGCTACATTCTCCACCCCTCAGTACTCAGGTAAGTGTAATGTCATCTCATTGTAGACCATAGTTGATTGAGGTGTTTAAATAAGTGGTTATTAGGAATCTCCATCTCTGGTCTCTTGATGAGGGACTCCACTTCCTCTTGTGCCACTACTTATTCCTATTCCAATGCCTCTAATAGTAGTGCTCTAAATATGGGGCATGATAGCTGGTTGGTTAACCAAGTTTAGGCCTATACTCTATCCTTGAGGGCCAGGTCCTCTAGGCATTCTAAGTTATGCCATAAAATTCCCTTGAAGATGGAAAGATAGTGTTAAATCTAAATGAGCATCAAATGGCTCAATTTTAGTATCCCTTACCGATTTAGCTTGACTCCAAACTATCTATATCCTAATTTTGAACGTGTACTCCATTTGACTCAAAGGCATGAACATGCACTATGTTGGGGGAGCCAGGTTAGTTTAGAATTGGTTCCTCAACTCTTTCCATCCAACTTTTTTCTCCCTTGTAAGATATAAGTGTCATAGAATATGGATCGAAATTGTTGGGTCCTCATGTGTTTTCACTTCCCTATGGCTCCTAACAACACTCCTTTAGTTTTCTTGGTCTCTTCTTGCATCACTAACTCCTATAATCCTTTGTCGAGCTTCATAATACTTCCATTTATTCAATGCATTCTAGTTGGCTACCATTTTAACCCAAAATATTTTCTCAACCCCTATTATCCCCTTCCAAATGTGTAGCTCATGCACAAGAGGATTTATCCCTCCATTGGTCTAGTTTCTAGTCCAAGATCAACAAATAACTTCTTAATTTCAAAATCAAAAATCTTAAGATAGCAACCCCATATTTATTTGAGGAATTAAAACTTGGCTTATTTAGGGCATGAATAGGTGGTCACAATGTACTTTAGAATATATTTGTTCATAACTTTTTTCTACCAAAATTTAACTTCTCACATCCATAGGGATCCAAGTCATGCTAAAGCCATTTATTGTTCTAGCATCCAAAACTACCTCATTTCAAGATTCCTTGATTGTCCTTGAGCATATGTGATCAACCAAGCATGTAAGTGAATTGGGGCCTCCAAAAAGAAGGTTTCATATTATGGAATGTAGATATTCTACTCCACCCACTACCGTGTAGATATTCTTGGCTCAAGATAAGGAACTACAAAATTATCTTCAACACTAGTAGCCCATTCTTATATATTCTCTAGTGTAATATGCTTAAATATTTTTCCATGACTATGCTTCAAGTGATTTAGGTCACATCAACAAAACCAAAATTTTGGGTTATTTTAGTTAGTCCCAACCTCAGTGCTGAAGTCTAGCTTAATGAGCTAGCATATTGGCCCTTTCATGTGAGGTTTATGTCTCACATGCTCACCTAAAGTGCACAATGGAAGATCATTTCTTGTAGGTTTTAATACATAGTGATAATGACATATTCATATCCTTCTCTTTATGTAATTTAAATATGGAAGATTCACAAATAGATTACCTTGATTCTCATTTTAGGTTTGATTATTATTACTATATAGATCATCATCTTCTTATAGTATCATTATTTAACTAGAAAAAATAATAATATATGGTATAACACATCTATAAGTCTACATACTTAGTCCACACCATCATTCTTCATAACACAAATTTGATCAAACCTATTATCTCATATATTATTCTTTAAAATAAAAGTACTTTTCAATATCATTCTAGATTTCATTCATCCATGTATCTATCTCTAAATTAACCATGCAAAAATTTACAACAGAGGTATTTATACTTGTTTTTCTTTGAACAAGTGTTACAATCATTTATGGCATGAAGAATTAGTGCATGGGCTCTCAAAATATTGAGAGTCATGGATCTTATAACTGGTTCTTCTTAAAAACTCAAGCCTCAGTTCCCCCTAGATCCACTCTCTATGCTATATCTTGGTGGCCATGTGTTCCTTTCCTTGTGGGTAAGTGCAAAACTTCCTATAAAAAAGGTCAAAGTGACCTATATGAATCATTATTTTAATTGCTTATAGCTTCCCATGCACTGCCCTAGTCTTTTGATTCCATTATGAGTCCTATTTTCTCAAATTTTTCATGACTTGTTCTCCTTTGATAGGTCCTTTCGTGTTGGTCCTTCCATGTTATTATCCTTTTTCACCCAGTAGGTTCCATGCCATGGTGATTATATACTTTTTAGTTATTCACCATGGTATTCTCATACCATGGTCCTTACACACCATGTTGGTCCCACACCAAAATGGGACAACACTTAGTTAAAATTTAGGGGCCAACATACTCAAAGATGACTACATAATAATGACTTAGGTATCATTCTTGAAAGAAAAGTTAGAAGCTATTGATAAGTTTAAGGCATTCAAGGCTCTAGTTGAGATTGAAAAGAATGTAAAGATCAAATGCCTCAGATATAATAAAGGATTATATTTTTGGTCCAATGAGTTTGATGACTTATATGTGGTATATGGGATAAGGAGATAGTTCTCAATAGCTATGGCATCTCAATAGAATGGCGTAGTAGAAATAAAGAATGGGAAAACTCAATAAATGGTAAGGACTATGCTAAATGAATCAAGATTATCTGATGAAATTTGGAGAGAGGCAATGAGCACTATAGTATAATTTTTTAATAGAGGATAGATAAGTATTAATGGTGATAAAACCCCCTATGAACTATGGAAAGGTAGACCTGCTAATGTGGAATAATTTAGAGTATTTGGAAGAAAATGCTTCATTAAAATAGATGAGGAAGACTTAAGGAAGTTTTATTCTAGGTTTTATGAAGGAATATTCTTGGGATACTCATTTGTAAGCTTAACTTATAGATTCTCTAATAATAGGTTTCATAAGATAGTGGAAAGCACCAACATGAAGATTGATGAGATAAGTTTAAGAAGTCACACTCTTAGTCAAAGGATGCATCTGATAATTTAGATGTCAAGAATGAAGAAGAAAAATTAGAGATAGATGAGGAATAAGAAGAAGTTGAGGAAAGACAAGATTCAAAATGTCCTTCAAGATAGATTCAAAGAGACCATCCTAAATCACAAATCATTGTCAATAAGGATACATGTATGTAAATAAGGAAAAAGGTGTTAAGTAACCTAAATCAAGATAATATTGTTATATTATCTAAGATTGAAACTAATAACCTTATATAATCAATCAAGGATAAGTTTTGTATAGGTTTTATGAATGAGGATCTAGACCAAATAGAAAATAGTGAGACTTAGGAACTAGTTCCTAGGCCTAAAGACAAGAATGTCATTGACATAAAATGGGTGTTTAGGAACAAGTTAAATGAAGATGGAGAAGTCATTAGGAAAAAGGATAGATTGGTATGTAAAGGGTATGTTCAAGTATAAGGGGTATATTTTGAGGAGGCCTTTGATCTAGTATAAATATTTGAGGCTATCAGATTGTTTCTATCATATACAAGATTCAAAGGGTTCAAGGTGTATCAGATGGATGTCAAATTAGATTTTTTGAATGGGAACTTAGAGGATGAGGTGTACATAAAACAACCTAAGGCTTTCTCATTATCAAGTAATAAGGACTACATGTGTAGATTGAAAAAGGCTCTTTAGGGTCTAAAGCAAGCTCCTAGAAATTGGTACATGAGATTGGATAAGTACCTATTGGACCAAGGATTCAATAGAGGAGTTATAGATAGTAGTATGTACATAAAGATAGAACATAGTCATCAATTGATAGTGGTTATCTATGTGTATGACATCATATTTAGTGGAAAAAGTGAGAGTACCACTAAGGCCTTTTCAGATGTGATGGAGTTTGAGATGTCCATGCTAGGAAAAATATCATTTTTTCTTGGGTTACAAATCAATTAATCAGAAAGATGTATATTTATTTCACAAGCTAAGTACATAAGAGATATGTTGAATAAATTTGAGATGTAATATTGTAATATTGTCAGCACACCTATGATCACAGGGTGTAAGTTAAGAAAGGAGGATGAATATACAAAGGTCAATCAGACATCATATAGGTCAATGATTAGAATTTTTATATAAACTACTACCTCTAGACCTAACATCATGCAAGAAATAGGTCTTGTGTGAAGATTTAAAGTAGACCAAAAGGAAAATAATTTTCAAGTAGTCAAAATTATACCCTATGTATCTCAAGGTAACTATTGAGTTTGGGTTGTGGTATTCAAGGAGCAAGGTGTTTAACTTGATAGCCTATATAGATGCAAACTAGGTAGGGAGTCTAGATGATAGGAAGAACACTAGTGGAGGAGATTTATTCTTAGGAGAGTGCTTGGTATCATGGATAAGTAAGAATAAGCCATCAATGGAATTATCTACTTGTGAAGTTTAGTACATTGTAATAGATTCACGTTTCACTCAAGTATTATGGATGAGGTAGACCTTAAAGGAATACAAAGTGGAGTATGATAGTCCTAGTCCTATATTTTGAGATGATACAATTGCTATAACTATATCAAAGAACCCAATTATGCACTAAAGGACTAAGAACATTCCCATCAGGTATCATTTCCTAAGATAATAGGTAAGTGAACAAAATGTCAAGCTTGAGTATGTATCTACCAAGGATCACATTGTAGATATTCTAACTAAGCCACTTCCATAGACAACATTTGATCATCTAAGACATGAATTGAGTGTAATTCCTACCCCTAGTAGTCATTAATGAAGTCAAGTGCTTTATAGGATCTAATTAGGTGGTTCATTAGCTCTAAGAGTAGGTGATTAGTGCCATGAAGGTATACATAAATATAGGGGGAAAAATTTATATTATGTTTCATTGACTCATAATCCTATGTGTTGATTTTTCTAGTTGCAAGAGGTGTGATCCAAGAATTTGTAGTTATCTCTTTGTCATTAATGTCAAAGGGGATAAATTTTAGAATGGGAGAGAAATAGCCTGTTGAGAGAAGTTTCTAAGAGTGGTTACCATCAATAACAAAGGAGGAGTTTATTGAGTATTTTCATTGATGTCAATGATGCATCATGTGAAGGCTAATGTGAAAGGTGATTAAGGAAAATTTATAGTGTGTGATGTGACAATGTGCATAGAATAAGGTTGTCATGAGAGAGTGTTGTCATGAGAGAAAGAGAAAGAGAGAATTTTAAGGCAATTAATATCTTATGTTTGCATAAAAGGTACAAGTCATTGATGTCAAGTGCATAGGAAGCCTAGTCATGATATGAAGAGGTATGTGCATGGTGAAATGAATTAACACAATAATGTGAAGGTGTATTCCATTATTTTAACATATTAATAAGGTATATAAACATTCATGAGAGTTTCAAATTGAGCCTATAGTGGTAGAACCTTTAATCTAAGTTTGCACCCAAATCAATCTTAGACCTTGCGTGGTCTAATGAGGTATGAATATCATATTTCAAGGAAATTATGCACATGTGATCATGGAAAAAGGTAATATAAGTTTTAATAGGTATTATCACAAATTTTGAGGTCAATATTTGAATGAAAAGTGCATGAATTATTATTTTAGGCCTTCTTAAACTCATAAAATGAGGTCTCAAAACCAAGAAGCACTTTTAGACATTCATTGGCATGCATAACATATTCATGGTAGTATAATTTATTAAGGAGAGATGGATAAGGTCCATATATAATATCTCTTGGAATTAGTTTTGGATTAAAGTGGCAGTCTTTTATGAACAATCATTAACACCAAAACCTGTGTTAAACCTCCCTAAAACCCTAATAAGGACCTGATATGAAATATTTTTTAAAAAATATATTAGGATGGATTTAAATTCATATATAATATATTATATAATATATTAAAATCTCCCAATCACCTCTAGGTGGTGGTGGTTAGTTTGACGAGAGAGAAACTACATAGATACAGGCTTATTTGTCAAGAAATTATTGTAACTCTCAAAATTTGAATTGCTCAAGAAAATAAAATGGATGGTAGAATAATATAGAGACTAATTTTACATTTCCATTATGATTTTTGGATATTTTATATCCTTTAATTATTCTAATTTGGTTAACCAAGTAAGCCATTCGTAGATAGACCTAATGTGTGAATAGTGTAAAACCTAGATAGAGATGAAGAGATAGATTTAAGGGTCTATACATGATAGATTGATGAAATAAATTGCATAAATAATTAATTTATGAATTTTATTTAATTATAATTATTTTAATAATATTTTTGGTTTATTTTATATGGTGAAAATTTTTCTCACAAAATGGCTTGTTTGGTTCAGAGAGGACTGTGAGATATAAGGTCAAGAAATTATTCTATAATGATAATATTTTCCATTATAACATATAAATTTTATATGTAAGTATGTTTTATAGATCTCATATGACCATTTTTATTCATTAAATGTCATTAAAAATGTCTACATAGGCGTTGGAGGTCTAATTCATCATGACTAGTTTTTGAGGTGAATGGGTAGTTCTAAGTAAGTGAGTTATAGGGATGTTCTTGAGCCTTTATCTCCTAAGTGAAGGTGTTCCCAGAATGTTTTTTTGAATTTGAGGTCATGGATAATATTTTTACATGTTTTAGTTTTCATAATTTAGTATCTTAATGGTTTTGAATCTTCTTTATTTTTAGATAGACTTTTTAGGTACACAGGCGTCATAGGGTAGTTTGTCCTAAAAGAACTTTCATGGTATGAAAAAAGGATGTAGGTCTAATAAATAATGGAGGATGTTATAAGAGTTAATTTTATAAGTTTTTTAATGGTATTTTATTGTTGGATAGATCCATCTAGACCCAATAATATCAAGTTTTGGTGTTAAGAGGATGGACCTAATGAAATTAGGTCTCCATGTGACCTAAAAGAGGAGTAAGGCCTAATTGAGTTATGAAAGACCAAAATGAATTAAAATTGTGATTTAATAATGTTCATAATATGTATTAATACCTATTATGTGTCCAACCTAATAGTTCTAAATTATGTGGCTAACCAAGTGGTGTGTAACCATGAGACTAGGATATATACAAGGCAGTTTAGGCCTAATTTGATGTATGCAAATTCAAGCAAATAAAATAATGCATAGTTGAGAAAAAGGAGGTATTGAAATGAGACCATACTATAATAAAATATTTTTTTTGATAAAAATTATTTATTTGTATAAGTTGGAGCTAAGTCACTTAGGGAGTTGGTGCTTCCTTGCAAGTAGGCATTTGTTAAAGCCTAGTCAAGTGGTTGCTTGACTTTATTGGGGTTGGTACTCAAATAAAATTGGTATTTTATTTTATATTATATTATTAAATTTTTAGATATAATAGTTTTATTTCTTCCCATTGATGGTTTCTCATTCATATATGTGTTATCTTGTTTCATACTCATTGAAATGTTTCTTTATGCATTGCTAGATCACTATGTTGTTTTCATGGTTCATGAATAAATAAGTATAAGTCAAAGAAAGTTTTAAAAAACTAATTATCCCACCCCCAACTCTTATTAATAGTTCTTCCAACATATTTCATAAGGTGATGCATATTTTAGGAATGAATTTCCAATTAAAATATTTTCAATAACTTCTATGGATTTTTCACTTAGGCTCTTGATTTGGTTTAATTTGATTAAGTGGTTTTAATTAATTTTTTGAAATTATTTAAAAATTGGTTGTTAATTTAATAAAACTCTTCAAAATGTTAATTTATGGAGTCTTAATTTGACAAAAAATATAATTAGAAGAAGGTTTCAGTTGTGTACATAATAATACCTTAATTAGAGTATTATGGACATGAAATAACACATGTATGTGATGTGTGCAACTGAATTAGAAGAATCCAATGGTTTAGAGAATCATTTTTCATGGTCTCAATTTGAATTAAAGTTATTTGAGAGAATATAATAATCACATAAAATGCATTACCCTATTTAGGGATATATTAGCCTAAATCAACACCTACATGTGACAAGTTCAAACCATTTAGTGCATTTTAGTGATTTTGGCCTAGATTGTGTATTATTGATGACTATTTATTAGATTGAAAATTTCCTCACAATAGTGATAGGAATTGTATGTCTACATTTTTCCTCTACTTTAAACAGCATGGTGAGATATTGGGTCAAAGTAACATCTTTTCAAAAAATGAAAAAGTTGTTAAGAAGAAGTTGGAAGGTAATGATTGAATAAATGACCCATGATGCCCCCTCAAGAGGGTATTGTTGACCATTTTTTGCCCAATAGGGCAAAAAATCGGTCCCCTTCTTCACCTATTGTTCAAGGCAAATTCATTTTTTGATTTTGCACAAGTTCAAGAATTTCTATGGACTCTATAGGTCCATTTCTACAGACTCTATAGGTCCATGTCTACGAACTCTGCAGAGCTTGGTTTTCTACGGACTTAGTTGGTGCAATCCTTGGCAGATGAAGAATCAGTTCAAAAAGTCCTGGGGTTTACCAGGCTCTTTTGGGCCTTCGTCTAAAGAAAATTTTCAAGGAAGGTTGGCATCTTTGAACCATTGAAACATCACTTCAGTTCAATCACTTGGTTTAATCTGCAGTTCAATCAACCTTGATTCATGCCTTAGTTCATCGCTTCAAGTCCATCACTTCAACTTCAAGCCCTGGTTCAATCTTTAGTTCTTTGGTTTAGTCAACTAAGTTCAGCACTTAGTTCATCAAAAAAGTTCAATGAAAAGTTCAAGCGGCTTCAAGTTCAACATTTAGTTTAGGGACTTGGCTCAGCGTACAATGTTGAACCGTTGAACCGGTTCAGTAGACCGGTTCAATGCATTAGTTTAATGCCTTTTTCAGTCTATTAGTCCTTCAATGAGTTCATAAGTGTGTAACATTAAACCATTGAACTAGTTCAATTGATTGGTTCAATCATTTGGTTTAATACCTCCAGTTCAATGTGCAGGATCAATGGCAAAAGCAAACAAGGAAAGTTTAAAAGCTTGGTTCAATGGGCTCGATGCACAGCCTTGAACCGTTGAACCGGTTCAAGTGAATGGTTCAATGGATTGGTTCCAGTGAACAGTTCAGAGGGGCTTGGCATGTAGCCTTGAACCAAATTTTAGTTCAACCAATTGGTTTAATGACTTTGTTCAACCATTTTGGTTCAAGCAACAAATGGTTCAATTGCCTTTGGTCCAATCGGCTCAGTGTGCAGCATTAAACCATTGAACCAATTCAATGCTTTGGTTCAACGTGATTGGTTCAAAGGGTCAGTTTAATGAGGTGCCCCTAAAGCCGAAGTGTAGTCTAGGTTTAATAAGCCCTTGTGGAAGGCAAAGGCACTTCAAAGAGGCCACAAAGAAAGAAAGATCGAAGAAATTTGGAGGGGCCACTCGAAAGACTTAAGCGAAGACTAAAGTGAAGAAATTAGAAGGCAGCCACTTCCCATGGAATTTTATCTGTGGGAAAAAGGCCCAAAGCCAAAAAACTCAGGGAAGCCAAACGACCAATTCCTATGGACTTTTGTCCTTGGGAAAGTCTAAAATAGAGAAGGGAACCTGCAGAAAAAGAACTAAGTAGAAAAGCTTGAAGGAAATTGTCAAGGATGGTGATGTCTTGAAAGCCGTCAACCTTAAGAAGGCAAAATAGCCATTGGTTTTCATGCAATGACGGGTGCACGAACATCAAATTTAATCTAGTAAAAAGGTCATTGGTTTTTAAATGCCCAAGTGCCAACCATGAAAGGAGCCCAAGGAATGTAGCAACCCAACCAGAGATAGCCTTGAGGGCCAAAGGAGCCAAAAAGAGATAAGGCATGGAGAAGACAAAAGTGTCAAGAGCATGGAGTAGGTAGATAGTCCAAGTGGTGAAGGGAGGTGCCAATTCAAGAAGTTACTCTAGTAGGTGAACTGTGTCTATGAATTAACCATTAGAAGGTGCGAACGGCCAACCATGTGACCCATTTTATTCATTTCACATTTATGAGTAGATAAATCCCATAGGTGCATTCAAGGAGCAATCTCAGTTAATGGGGAAATGGTGTGGCCTGTGTCAAAAAATGTCTGAACTCAGAGCCAGGGCTGACACAACATTTATGTTTAAGTGGCCTATTCTTCCCAATGCTCATAAGGCACATGGGTCACTTGTAAAAAGGGCACCAAAAGGCCCCTTTTCTTCCTCTATATATTGGAGACTTGTCTTTTGAGAAATCACCTTCCAAATTTGTAAGGCGTATCCCTGGAAAATTTTCACTTGAATCAATAAATGCATTTTTTGCCTCTATCTTGGTTAGATATCTCTGTGTATGTTTGAGTGTTAGTTTGTGTTTAGTCATTGCTTCTTGACGCTTCCACAGGTTTAACACCAACATACCTAGTGTCTATAAGGTGCCATTTCTATAGCTAATAAGGAGAATTGTATTTGGAAGTGCATAAACAGAAGAAATTACTATACAGTGTGCCTTTCACAGCACCTTTAGTGAATCTCTATTTTTTTGTATTTTTCATTAAAGCCTCCCTGCTAAGTTTTTTACAGCCTGATCTTTCTACCAGTTTGAAGTGTATGTATGTGTTTGTCTGATTTTAAGTGTGAGTGTGAGAAGGTCAGATCATTTTGGTGCATCACCTCCTTTAGAGTAGTTTGTTTTCCTGTAATCTTTCTCCCTTTTCACCCCCCATTATATATATGTGTGTGTGTGTGTGTGTGTGTGTGTGTGTGTGTGTGTGTGTGTGTGTGTGTGTGTGTGTGTGTGTGTTAGCACTTATTGAAACAAATTAGATGCATCAAAGGGAGCTAGCCCTTACCTAGAGACTCTCCCCTCTAGCTTCGCCAGTCCCATAGGTGAGAGGGGAGTTTCCATTATTGTGTGTGGAAGGTAGGAGCTCAACCTCCTTGCCCCAGGTGCAATCCACTGCACCAACAATTTTTGGCATGCCCAGTGGGACATAGTCTTACACTCAATAAGGTTTCAGGATTGATGCTAGTCCTATTACACCAAATCAAATATTTCAAGCATCTGGTGACTCCATTGGTAAGAGCTTTATTTTTCCAATCAAAGACCAGTTTTAACTTCCTATGCCTAAAGTCACCACACGGTCTACTTCTAAGGGTGTTCCTTTCGATTTTGTTGAGTTGCCTTTGAACTCAACAAAAAGACTAAGGTTTGAGAAGACCCATCCTTATTCAACAAACCAGCCTCCTAGACTTATTGTAAGGGACACATATGCAATAGATCCACAGTTATATCCCATCCTAGCTATGGCATTACCCTTTGTGGCTTTTCATGGTTAGAGCCCCTTGAATCTCCCACATTATGACCCAATCCCAAGAGTAGCCCAAAAAAATGTGCCTTTTTTTATGGAAATGGGCCCATTATAGTCATTGAAAACACTACAAATATTGCTAACCTCTATAATATTCACAATGTCACAGAGGAAAATGTCACAATCAGATTACTGGCATTGTCTCTCAAGGGCAAAGCTCTTGACTGGTACAGGACTTTGCCTGTAAATTCAATCCATTCATGGAATGAATTGGGTACTCAGTTGACATACCATTTTGGGGAAAAGAGTGATGACCTCTCGCTTGCTGAGCAGTTGATGACCATAAAAAGAGCCCCACATGAATATATGCAAGATTTCAACACGCAATTTTAGAAGACTTGGGATAGAATCCCCATTTTGGTAAGACCGACTGCTAGCTATTCTTTCTTGTATTATTTAAAGGCATTAAATAGTGATATTGTTGTGATGATATAATCCATGAGAGGGCATGTGCTACCTGTTGTCTATGGCATAGCCATAGTAGCTAAAAATTGCTTAATATAGGCTAGGAAAATAGCCCCTAGACCCCACATGCCACTTTTCCCAAAAATGCTACCTCTAATTCAGGCCATCCCTCCCACATTAGCTCCTCTACCTAGTATACAAAAACCAGGTGCTGCTCCATCCAATGAGCTTCATGAATTTAAGAGTCTATTGCAGAGTATGTCAAATGAACTTGTAGCTCTTAAAAGGCAACAAGCCCAAAGCAACAGACCAAATCAGGGATACTAGCCTTATGGTCAAGCCCCTAGACCCCCTTTCCAAAACTATAATCAAGGACAGGGTCAGCTTACATAGACCAAATTGTTTCAAGGCTATAACCCAAGCCCCCTTCATCATCTAAGGTCATGGTGCCCATTCAAAACAACCTGGTACAAGAATAACCAAGTTATTCGACCATGAGATATGGTCAAGAACAGGTTATTTATATAAATGAGATGATGGGTTATTACCAAAATGTAGACAATTAGGCAACCACTCATTTCCAAGTCTTCGAGGCTCTAATGCAACCCAGCATAAGCAATAGTCAGAGTCAGCCTGACTCTACTCTTATGAACCACTTGGAAGGTGAGTTCTGTGTAATCAATTATGTGGGTGCTATAGATAATCAAGTTGACTATGTTGCAGCCAACACAAGGTTCAAGAGAAGAGCAATGGGAGAAGCCCAGGCTACTACCCAAATGGTAGCTGCACCTTCTCCATCACACTCAAATTAAAAGGCCCCAAACTTCAGACTGCCATTTGCACCTTCAGCCCCTCAGCCTGCACCTCAAGTTAGAATTAGCCCCAAAAAAAGATTGAAGGGAAGTAGTCCTCAAGTCAATATAGTGGACCAGATGAAGAAGATGCATATGAACATCTCTTTATGGGATTTATTGTCTCTACTAGGATAGAAGGACACGCTATAAAGGGAATTGCATGAGCTAGACCGACAAGCTGTCCTAACAAGGATTGATAATGTATTGATGATGAATGGGCAACCTTCCACCTTAGGCCAGGTCAAGAAAGAAGAGAAAATTCCCCCTTTCTATGTGTCCTTGATTATAGGAGATTTCTTGGTGCACAACTACATCATTGACAGTGGGGCTAGTACCTCAGTAATGCCCAAGTGCATAGCTGACGAGATGGGATTGAAATATGAAGAGATGAATAAGGGAGTCCTATAGCTAGATGGGACACCTATAAAAATATTTGGGATAATGAAGGGTTTAAGCTTGAAATTACATGATTGCCTGACTTTCTTAGTCCCCCATGATATAGTGGTGGCAGATGTTCCTCTTTATTTCACAATTTGCTTATCCAGGGACTTCACATCCAAGATAGGCGGTTATCTAGTAGTGAATTGGTCCCATCTAGTTTTCAAAACCAAGAATAGGACCAAGGTGAAGATTGAATCCAAGACACTTTATAAGGACAATTTGGAACCATATTCACTTAAGGTAGCAAATGTCAGCTACACCATTATCGACCCAAAAGAGTCATAAATAGACCAATCTTCATCTTTTGCTCTTGAAGGAGTTGCAGACCTACTCTTGGATGAGTGGGGAAGTGATAAATTTGAGCATGACCCTTACAAGTTCATAAAGGAGGCATGCCTTGGAGTCTACTACATGCATAAAGAGGGTACCTTCATACCAAATGTAATGAAGGCAAGCTAAGAAGAACTAGGTCTATGGCAGCTGTACTTTGATGGTTCTAAAAGTAAGTTGGGAGATGGTGGTGGAGTGATGTTAGTCTCCCCCTCAAAGGAGAGATACTTTTTATCTTTCCATTTCCAATTTTATTTCATAAGCAATGTTACAAAATATGAGTCCCTTATCCATGGTCTGGAATGGGCAAGGAAAAGAGGGATCAAGGAGTTACAAGTTTTGGGAGACAGTGAGCTAATTGTAAATCAAGTGAAAGGCCAGAATCTAACCAAAAATTCCTTACTGAAGTCTTACAAGCATAGGGTCTAGGATTTTGTGGAAGATTTCCTCACATTCAATATCACCTCCATTCCCAGAGAGCAGAACAAACAAGCGAATAGGCTAGCAACAATTGGTGCTCAGTTTGATGTTTTCAGGGAGATAAGCTGAGACTATAGTTCACACTATTTGAAGGTGATAGTTTAGCCCTCTATCCTTGACAACATTACAAATAGGTAGGTCTTTGAAAATGACTAGCAAATAGCTTTCTTCCTACAGGAAGAAGCTGAGTTCATAACAAAGAACCAGGCAAAGCTATAACAACAATATGGCAACCAGATTGTTCAATTGAAGAACAATTAGCTCCCTAAAGGTTTGGTCACTCTTGAGAGTATCTTCAATGGAGATGACCAATTGAGAAGCGATAAGGCATCCATCACAACTAAGGGGGAGAATTATGAGAAGGTCGAGATCTTCAAGGATAAGTTGCTTGCGCATGGAAAAGTCTGAATGGTTCAAGAAAGGTAGACTTTCATTTTGTTGTGTCAGGAGTTTGCAGATGTTTTCACTTGGGATTAAAATGATTTGAAGGGGTTTAACCCAAGACTAGCCCAGCACACCATCAAATTAGAAGAAGGTGCTAAGCCAATCACGTAGAAGTAAAGACCTGTCAACCCAATGATTGAGCCTCTCATGTAGAAGGAACTAGCCAAATTGATTGAGTTTGAGATTATATTTCCAATCAAACATTCCTCCTAGCTGGTCAATCTTGTTCCTATTTGAAAGAAGAATGGGGAGATCAGACTATGTGTCAATTTTAGAGACATTAATAAAGTCTCTTTAAAATACCATTATCCCCTCTCGATCATGGAGTGGATCCTTCAGAAGGTAATAGGTAGTGAGCATTTCTCCCTCCTAGATGGATATTCAAGATATAATTAGATTTTGGTGCAAGGCTATGACCAACACAAAATAGCCTTCATTACTAAATGGGGAATGTTCACCTACAAGAAGATGCCATTCAGGATGGCTAATGATGGTGCTACCTTTCAACGAGCCATGGACATGGCCTTTTGAGGATTGATAAATAACAATGTGCTAGTATACCTCGATGATGTGATGGTATTCTCCAAGGAAGTGAACCAACACATGAAACACCTCAGGCAAATATTTGAGAGGTGTAGAGAGTTTGACATCTCTCTCAACCCGAAGAAATGCATGTTTTTTGTTCATGAGGGGAAAATTCTTGGCCATATTGTGTCTAAGGAGGGCTTACCCATTAACCCTAAGAGAGTTCATTCTATCCTGAAGATGTCCCTACCTAAGCACAAGAAAGGCCTACAGAGCTTCTTTGGCAGGATAAATTTCATTTAGAGATTCATTCCAAATTTTGCAAAGATAGTCAAGCCACTAACCTCTATGCTGAGGAAGGGTGAGGAGTTCAAGTGGACAACACAAAGGAAGGACAGCTTTGAGGCCATCAAGTAGGCATAACCTAGGCTCTTACTTTGATTAGCCCTGACTTTAATAAAGACTTCAAGCTCTACACTTTTGGCAATAAAGAGGTAATCTCTGCCATGCTTACCCAAGCAAATGGTGATGACTTTGAGCAACCACTCGCATTTTTTAGCCAGGGGTAAGAGGATTTTGAAGTTAGATACACGTATGTAGAGAAGCAAGTCCTAGTAGTAGTATGGAGCTTGAAGAAATTCAGGCATATGTTGTCCAATAGCAAGATTCACCACATGGTTCCACACCCTGGCATCAAGGATTTCTTGACCAACCAAGACCTAAATGAAAAGAGAGCGGGGTGGATCACCAAGGTGATGGAGTATGACGTAGATATCAAGATCACCAAGCTGGTGAGAGGAAGAGGCCTATGTGAACACCTTGCTATGGACTTCAAATAAAAAAGGGAAGACAACTTACTAATTCATGATGTAGCTACAATAGAAGAATCAGCCATCATGAAGGATTAGACATCGGACCTGAGGCATTTTCTTCTCACTGGTGAGTGCCCATAGGGTCTTGATAGAACTAGAAGAAGGTACTTTAGGCTCCAGTCTCTCCCTTATGTTCTGGTTGATGGAGTATTGTTTAGGAAGGATCTCTCAGGGGTCCTTCTAAGATGCATAGACTCAAATCATGCTGACAAGGTGCTTTTTGAATTCCATGATGGGCCAATAGGTGGTCATTTTTCTTTTAAGGCTACTGTAATAAGGATAATGAGAGCTGGCTATTTTTGGCCTACTCTTTTCAGGGATACCCATGCCTGGGTACAAAAGTGCCAAAAATGTGCACTTTTTAATGGGAAGCAATGGTTGGCTACCATGCCTCTACAACCCATTCAATTGGAGCAGCCATTCATGCAGTGGGGCTTGGACTTCATAGGGATGATTAATCCTCCCTCAAGTGCTGGACACAAGTGGGTTCTGACCACCACAAACTATTTCACAAGGTGGGTGGAGGCTGTTTCTCTAAAGGAGGCAAATAAAAGTGTGGTCCTAGAGTTTTATGAGGACCTGGTCGTAAGGTTTGAGGTTCCAACTACCATAATCACAAATAATGCACTAGCTTTTTTGGGAACCAAAACAAGTGAATGGATGCTAAAATATGGCATATATCTTAGCACTTCATCCAATTATTACCCACAGGGGAATGGGTTGGCTAAGTCCACTAACAAGAACTTGATCAAGATCATTAAGAGGACCATAGAAGAAAATTAGAGGACTTGGCATGCCAACCTAAAAATAGCCCTGTGGGCAGATAGGGTCACCTCAAAAAGGGCAATTGGTAACTTGCCATACACACTTGTCTATGGAAGGGAAGCTAGGCTCCCCATTTCACTTGAATTGCCAGCCTTGGACCTCACTCACTAGCTACAATTAGAGGAAGGAACTAGCATGGAGGTTAGATTATGCGAGCTAATGGAACTCCAAGAGGCAAGGGACCAAGCTATGGCTTCCATGACTAGCTGCCAACAACAAGTGAAGAGACACTTTGATAAGAAATATTCATCAAAAGGTTTCTTTGAAGGAGATATTGTCTTGAAATGGGATAAAGATCAAGCTAAGCCTAGAAAGCATGCAAAATTTGATGCCTTATGGAGTGGCCCGTACATAATCACTCAGTGTAAGCAGCATAATGCATTCTAACTCTCCAAGTTGGATGGTGAAGAACTATATATCGCCGTTAATGGGATACATTTGAAGCACTGCCACTGAGTCTCTTTTCATCTGTATATATTTTCCCTTATTTTTTTCCTACTTTCCCTAAGTGCTTTCAGCACATGATGATAGTTTTCTTAACTTTTTGTGTGTTTTTATTTTCCTTTTGAGGTGAATCTGCGTGATTAGTTCTAGATTTATCAGATCTATTATTGGTCTTTAAGTTACATTCTAACCTCATGCCCAATGGATTTTCAAGGCAACTAGCTTCTAAGCATAGCAAGCATGCTTCCCTTGGGAGTCACCAATCTATTGACCATTTTTTGCCCAACAAGGCAAAAAATCAGTCACCTTCTTCCCTTGCTATTCAAGGCCAATTCATTTTTTGATTTTACACAAGTCCAGGAATTTCTATAGACTCTGTAGGTCCATTTCTATGGACTCTGTAGGTCCATGTCTATAGACTCTATAGAGCTTGGTTTTCTATAGACTCAGCTGGTGAAATCCTTGGTAGATGAAGAATCAGTTCAAAAAGTGTTGGGGTTTACAAGGCTCTTTTGGGCCTTTGTCTAAAGAAAATTTGCAAGGAAGGTTGGCATCTTCAAACCATTAAACCATTGCTTTAGTTTAATCACTTGGTTTAATCTATAGTTCAATCAGCCTTGGTTCATGCCTTAGTTCATCACTTCAACTTCAAGACCTAGTTCAATCTTCAGTTCTTTGGTTTAGTCAACTAGGTTTAGCACTTAGTTCATCGAAAACATTCAACAAAAATTTCAAGCAGCTTCAAGTTTAGCATTTAGTTCAGGGACTTGGCTCAGCACACAATGTTGAACCATTAAATGGGTTCAGCAGACTGGTTTAATGAGTTGGTTCAACATGTTGGTTCAATGCCTTTTTTAGTCTATCAGTCCTTCAGCGAGTTCATCGGCACACATCATTGAACCATTGAACTAATTCAATCGCTTGGTTCAATGCCTCTAGTTCAACGTGCAGGATCAATAACAAAAGCAAACAAGGAAATTTTAAAGGCTTGGTTTAATGGGCTTGGCGCACAGCCTTGAACCATTGAACCAGTTCAAGCAAATAGTTTAATGGATTGGTTCTAGTGAATAGTTTAGAGGGGCTTGGCATGTATCATTGAACCAAATTTTGGTTCAACCAATTGGTTCAATGACTTGGTTTAACCATTTCAGTTCAAGTAGCAAATGGTTCAACTACCTTTGGTCCAATCGACTCGGCATGTAGCGTTGAACCATTTAACCGGTTCAATGCTTTGGTTCAACATGATTGGTTCAAAGGGTCAATTCAATGAGGTGCCCCCAAAGCTGAAGGGTAGTCCAGGTTCAATAAGCCCTTGCAAAAGGCAAAGGCACTTCAAAGAGGCCACAAAGAAAGAAAGACTGAAGAAATTTAGAGGGGCCACCCGAAAGACTTAAGTGAAGACTAAAGTGAAGAAATTTGGAGGTGGCCAATTCCCATGGACTTTTGTCCACATGGAAAAGGCCTAAAGCCAAAACAACCTGGGGAAGCCAAACAACCAATTCCCATGGACTTTTGTCTATGGGAAAGTCTGAAACAGAGAAGGGAACCTGCAAAAAAGAAACTAAGCAGAAAAGCCCAAAGGAAATTGCCAAAGATGGTGACATCCCAGAATTCGTCAACCTTAAGAAGGGAAACTAGTCATTGGTTTTCAAGTGATGACAGGTGCGTGAACATCAAATTTAAGCCAGTAAAAAGGTCATTAGTTTTTAAATGCCTAAGCGCTAACCATGAAAGGATCCCAAGGAATATAGTGACCCACCAAGAGATAGCCCTAAGGGCCAAAGGAGCCAAAAAGAGACAAGGCAAGGAGAAGACAAAAGTGCCAAGAGCATGGAGTAGGCAGATAGTCCAAGTGGTGAAGGGAGGTGCCAATTCAATAAGTTACTCCATCAGGTGAAACAGTGTCTATGAATTGACCATTAGAAGGCACGAATGGCCAACTGTGTGACCTACTTTCTTCATTTCACATTTATGAGTAGACAAATCATGTAGGTGCATTCAAGGAGCAATCTCGATTAATGGGGAAATTGCACAGCCTGTGTCAAAAAACACCTGAAGTCAGAGCCAGGGCTGACACAACATTTATGTTTAATCGGCCTATTCTTCCCAATGCTCGTAAGGCACATGGGTCACTTGTAAAAAGGGTGCCAAAAGGCCCCTTTTCTTCCTCTATATATTGGAGACTTGTCTTTGGAGAAATCATCTTCCACATTTGTAAGTCGTTGCCCTGGAAAATTTTCACCTGAATCAATAAACACATTTTTTGCCTCTATCCTAGTTAGATATCTCTGTGTATGTCTGAGTGTTAGTTTGTGTTTAGTCATTGCTTCTTGATGCTTCCACAGGTTCAACACCAACATACCTGGTGTCTATAAGGTGCCATTTCTGTAGCTGACAAAGAGAGCTGTATTTGGAAGTGCAGAAAAAGAAGAAATTACTATACAGTGTGCCTTTCACAACACCTTTGGTAAATATCTATTTTTTCATATTTTCCATTAAAGCCTCCCTGCTAAGTTTGTTGCAGCCTGGTCCTTCTACCAGTTTGAAGTGTATGTATGTGTTTGTCTAATTTTAAGTGTGAGTGTGAGAAGGTCAGATCATTTTGGTGCATCACCTCTTTTAGAGTAGTTTGTTTTCCTGCAATCTTTCTCCCTTTTAACCCCCCCATTATATATATATCTATATATATATATATATATGTTATCACTTATTAAAACAAATTAGATGCATCAAAGGTAGCTATCCCTTACCTAGAGACTCTCCCCTCCAACTTAGCCAGTCCCACAGGTGAGAGGGGAGTTTTCATTGTTGCGTGTGGAAGGCAGGAGCTCAACCTCCTTGCCCCGGGTGCAATCCACTGCATCAAGAGGCATGCAAGGATGAAAGAGAGGTATGGAATCTCAAAAAAGAGAGAAAGGGTTAAATTAATACATGGATGAGATTAGATCCATATCATCTAATGCTTGGATGCATTAATTCCCAATGATAAAAAAGAAAACAAAATATAATAGGACCCAAGGTGGGGGGGAAGTGGGAAGAATGCAATACTAAAACATAAGTGACACACTTTGACATACCCAAAAGAGGGAAAATGTTGCAAGACTAGGGGATGATCAATCCTAAAAAAAGTTACACACTTTGAATTACCATAACGAGAGAAAAAGCTGTAGAGCTTGGAATTAGAAGAAAAATGAGAGAATTTATCCAGAGAAAAGAGTTCAAGGAATTAAGAATGTGCCCTAGTAGAGTGGATTTGATCAGTTGATAAATTTATTTTTCCCTAGTAAGGCTTATTTTGACCACTAATAATTAATTTTGCCCTAGTAGGGTTGATTGAATTGGTGATTTGTCTAGATATTATGCCCCAGTAGGGAAATTTTGAAATCATATCTCAAGGATAAAACCTAATGCATAGATTAAATATGATTAGTCACAAACACAAATTTAAGGGTCTAATGATTGAATAAGACACAAAAACCTAGGCATACAAGGATACACAAAGTGATGAAAGAGATGATTAGAAGAATGAGGGTGGCTGAGCTGACCTGAGATACATCATGTATCCAAGTGCTACCTACATGGTCCATATGGACCTTAGGATATTTTAGTTCTCCCAAAAGTGGGATAAAATGGAATGAGCTATGAATAATAGAAGAATATAGACAAATTTTCAATTGTGAAATCATGTTAAGTAATGAATATGTATGATAGTGCCTTTAGAAATGGTGTTTGGTGCCACATTGACTTTTGGACTTGGAGAACTTGATGTTTACTTTAGAAAAATGAAATTGTGCAACATAAGCATGAATAACCTATAATAACATTGTATTTAAATTATGATTGGATGGTTCAAATGTGAATATTTATAACTAAGGATAATGATAAAAAACTATTAATACCAGAGTTACAACTATTCACATTTAAACAAAAACAATAAGAAAAATAACAAATACAAAAATGTAACCTAAATTAAAATCAAGATATGAACAATCAATATTTAAGTAGGAACAAGAATGTATAAAATCAAATCAATAATAACTTAATAAACAACATGAAATAAAGATATGAATAATCAAGATCCATGTGTATTAACAAGATGTACTTGGAAAATAAAATAAAAGAACAAGTTGAATACAACTCTAAACAAATCAAGCCTAATTAAAACTAGACTAAAAGTGGTTATAGAATGTACATGAACTCAAAGGAACAAAACAACACAAGACAAGATAGAATAGTAACACAAAAGACTAAAATAATAAAACACCAAGAATAAATAGAAAATAATAAAATTGAATAAATTAAAAAATAATAAATAAATAATAAATAAATAAATAAAATAATAATTCAACAACAATGAAAACACAATAAAGACACAAAAAAATACAAATGAATTATCAATAAAATAGAAAAAAATAAATAGAAAGACAATAAAACACAATACAACAACAATAAAAATCAAATAAGCATAGATAAATAAGAGTTAGTCACAATGTTAGTACAAGCAAAGAAAAAGGTGAAGGGTTCATGTAAGTATAATAGAGGAATTATGCTCTGTGACAAGGTAACCCCTGATATAAGAAATAACAATATCGACATAATGAAATAAGAACAAAGGATACAAAGTTACCCCCAAGTGGTAGGTAAATAACATATAACAAAATGGGGGGAAAAGAAGAAAAGGAAGGGGTGGTTGAGCTGATTTTAATTGTATGAGAGTAGTGGACATTGCCTACATAGTTCCATGGAATCGATATCTAACATGAATTTTATGCCAAATGTAGTTCTCCTAGGAAATGGGATATAATAAAAGTGATGATAAGAAAAAATGATTGATTTTGTATACGAAATAATTAAATGGGCTCGTAAAATGGTAAGAGCATTCAAAGGAGTGCTAGTAAAATGAAAAGAGTATGGGCTTAGTTTTCTCTTAAAATGATGACAGTGTATAGAAAAGGGGGACTAAACTAACCTAAAAATGAATCATGCACAACCTATGTAGTCCTATTAGGACCTCAAGTTACAATAGTTCTGCCAACACAAAAGGTAACAAGATCTGACCAGGGAGCATCATGTTTGCAAACTTAGACCAAATGTTAAGGTAAATGATAATAGTAATGGTAAGGTGATGCAACAATATATGATAAAAGGAATTGTTCCTAATTTTCCCATAGGTAGTTATAAATAGGTAATAATGGCATAGGTTTATGCTACTAATTTTCTCATAGGTGGTTATATTTAGTAACACAAGGTGAAATATTGATTTTCCCAAAGGAGGTTATAATCAATAACACTAGGTGACATACTAATTTTTCCAAAGGTGGCTATAATCAGTAACACTAGGTGAAATACTCATTTTCCCAAAGTTGGTTATAATCAATAACACCAGTCAAACATAAATGAAAGATAACTTGCTAGATCCACTGTCACACTAATTTCATGGACTGTCATTTAAAAATGGAAATTTGAAATTGTTGAAATTGGATTGGAATCCCCTCGTGGAAGGTGCAAGAATAATGAAAGGAACCAAGATCAAAAGGGTTGGATAGGGTGACTAAAAATAGTATTTGGTCAATATTAAAGGCATGGTAAAAATTAAACTAGTATGGCATTATTCAATAACAGTGATGTTAGGATAATTGGAGATAATGGTAATAGGTTTTGCCTCAATTGATAACATAAAGTAAATGGAAGGGCATGAAATAATGACAAGAGTCATGTCCAAATGAAAATTATAAGGTATATGGAAAATGGAAAAGATATGGTTTTGTTGTTCCTATTGATGTATAGATGAATGTCCTTATCAACATATGACATAATTAGAATAATCAATCATGTAAATCTCTAGCCCACACCTCTTTTGAATAGCTACTCTATCAAGAACCTGATGTAGATTTGGACATCAATAATTTTGTTGTGCTCTTCTTTGGTCATTTATTTTATTTCCTCCAAATTTCAAGACAAGATGTCTTCATAGCCTCTATAAAGGAAAGTATGAACAAGGATGATAAATATGGATAAATAGTGGATTTAAGGTCTAATTTGATGATGGGGATATGGATCACAATGGAATGTATAATGGTTGAGAAATAAATGAAGATTAGGATTTTTAGGCACACATAATATTATTAATTATGGATTTGACATAATTTTGGTTATGATGGGGTTGAATACTTGTAAATATGCTCTCGATAGGACCACAAAATTTTATATTATTTGGGCCTAAGAGTAGCCACCATCTAATTATACTATAGATTAGAATCTATATTGATGTTATTTTTAATAACGTATTCATCAAGTAGTGAATAACTATTGTGCTCATCTATTGGTGCCTCAATGAGGTTTTCACCAATAAATTTTCCTTGATTATCTCATATCACCTCCAAAAAGTTTTCACTAAGGAATGTTGACTTTTGACTTTGATTGTCTTCTAGCACTTCAAACAAGGTTTCACTAGAAGAAGCTGAGTCTGGACTTTGATTATCCCATAGAGCTTCTAAAATGTTTCCTCTGGGATATTATTTTTCTTTTGAATGAATGTGATCTTTCCCCCTGACATTCTACTACTGATATGTCACCATGGATATAGTTCAACAAGGTATGATTCTATTGGTCCCAATCAACACTTGTGGGAGGTGGAATACCAATATAATGGCTAAGTTGGGTGGTGGTAATGGAATGATAAAAGGTAGAAAAATCTTCATAGAACATACTAGGAGAACTTGTGTCTATGTTAAATTAATCATCCTCAAAAACTATAGAAGGATCAAAAATATATTCAAATTTATTTTCAAGGCAAGTGTAACCAATGTTGTAACAACCTTAACTATATTCTAATTATGAAGCTAATTCTGACTCAAAGGACTCTAATACCAATGTTGGGATTGAAGTTGATTCTACTTTTGATACTAAATCTGACACTAGTTTAATAATAAAACCTAACTTCAATGTTGATTCTTCATCTAGTGTGGATGTTGCTATAATTATGTCTTGTTGAACATTTGGTATTAGATAAGTAATGACCTATGATGACATAATGGGCTCTATAAAAATAGATTCATCTAGGAAGGGTTTAACATAGACTGGCGCATCTAAGTGATTCCCCTCAAAAAGAGGGAATAACTCGAGGGATGACTCCATAAAGAATAGATTATCAAAGTGAGACTCCTCAACGAGGGTAAAAAGGTCAAAAGACAACTCCATAGAGACTACCTTGTCAAAGGGAGGCTCTTTAAAAATACGACAAAGGTTGAGATAAATATTTACTTAAAGATAGTTATAATCATTAAGATGGGACTCAATAAAGACTAACTTGTTAGAATGAGACTCTTTGACAATAGGTAAAGGATCAGAAGGTGATTCATCATAGGTTAACTCATCACAAATGGGTGGTTCAATAATCACATCATGACCTTGGTTTATAATTGTTTATAAAATATCAATTTCAAACACATTATAGTCCTTAAAAAATGGTTCTTGAAGAGGTAATGGTTGGTTCTATTATGGCTCAAAGACTGGCATGGGTTTTTTAAGATGGGGATTTGTTGGCATAAGGTGAATAATGGATTTTGGTTCAATAATGATCTCTCCAAAAATTATTCTATCAAAAAGGGATCAATAAAGACTAGCTCATCAAATTGAAGTTCCTCAATGATGGGTTCAGTAAATATTGGTGATGGACCTAGAATGGTAATGATTGGGCATTGTGAATTTTGGTTGATAGTGCAATCCAAAGGAAGAGGGCCTAAAATAATGAATCTTGGGTAATACAGATCTTGGTTACTTGTGTAAGTTAAAGGAGGGGAACCTAGAATGGTAACCTTTGAGTGTTGTAGAGCTTGGTTGCTTATGAAAGTATAAGGAAGATAACCTAGAATGGTAACCTTTCGGCATTATGTATCTTAGTTACTCATGCAAGCTAAAGGAGGATAACCTAAAATGGTAACCTTTCAATGTTATGAATCTTGGTTTCTTATGAAATCTGAAGGAAGATAACCTAAAATGATAACCTTTGAGTACTACAAATCTTGGTTTCTCATGCAAGCCAAAGGAAGATAACAAGGTTGGAATATGAAAATTGACATGGATTGGTCGAGTAATTACAAATTAGGCCCAAAAATGGTGATTTCCTCAAACATGATAGAGTGATCATATATGTCATAATAATAGTCTTCCTTATAATTAGGGCCATAAGAGACCTCGCTACAAGTATACCTTTGTGTCATGCTTGAAGATAGTTTGTCTACATTTGTTAAGATGTGAAATGTGTTTTGAAAATGTTAAAAAGATATGTTTGGATTGCTTCAAATAATTGACAAGGTAAAATGAGACTTTAATAAAATAAGTGGTGTAGTACCACATAATTAGAATAAATGGTTACAAATTTACTCAACTTTGGTGCGTTGAAATCATCAAATTAAAAGAGGGTAAGATAACTTTGGAACCTAAAGTGTAGCATACCACAAAAAACTCAAGTCAAAGATATGTCAATACCATAAAATATAGATACAACTATAATGAGTTACGCATAAAAAAATAGAAGAGGGTCTTTCTAATTTGGAAGATAACAATGCAAACCAAGAAGCTCAAAACATGAATTAACACAAGAACTCCTAAGTATAAAGCTAAAACCAAACAAACAACAAAACTCCACCACATGGTAATATGATGTATAACGGTCTAATAAATTAGAGAATGAGCAAACACAAGATAATATAAGTCTAAAATAATAATAAAAAGGATGATGAGTCTAGATAATGACCTTAAATTCAAAAGGGAAATCATACCCAAGTTTAATCAAACCAAGTGTGAACAGAAAATCAATAGCACCTTGGCCTAGAACATACAAAAGGTGAAATTTTTAGTTTAGATAAACATAAAGGAATTTGATATTTTAAAAGTGGGAAAATGGTCCAGACTCAAATGGACATCATGACAATGTTGTTCAAAAAAATTTAAAAAGATGTTTTGAAATGAAAATTTGAACAAGGTAAGGAATGATTTTGATTTGGTTAGTGTAACACCTCTTTGTTCAAATAAAATGGTGTATAAAAAAGTTTTTGGGTTCTTGACACATTTTAGACTCAAAATGAGCAATCAATTAAAGGATAAAATGACAAAACACACCTAAGCATAACATCCAAAGTCCTAAAACTGAGAAGGTTGTATGGTACTACCAAATTCTATCTATATGCATGATCTTAAAAGGATTTTAATTGTTAATCCAAAAATAAAAGTTTATGAAAAGTAGGGTTTTTATAACCCCTCTTCTCTTTTTATGGTGACATGGAACTTTAGGATACTCACTATGCAACAATAGTATATCCAAAACAAGTGGGGTTATTCTAAAACTAAATTTTTGCATGTCTAGATGGTCCCAAGTGTGGCTAACATAAAATATGATCACATCAATTGGATCCACATAAATTAACTTGTTGTGAAAAAGTCTTATGTTTTTCACAACCACTACATCCATCACTTACTCAGTGTAGCATGATGTCTGATTTAATCATATATTCGAAGGGAAATAGTCACTAATAAAAGTAGTTTAACCAATCAAACTACCTTCTTGGTGATTCACCAACTCAATTTATATAGCCCAACATGGTGTGGGGTTAAAACTATGTTGGGAGATGAAATCCTAGGTCAACATTTCTATATATAAAACATGAATAGGTTATGAACTCCCTCTCACATGTCAAAATGCATGAAAATAAAAGACAAATGAAAAGACTTTAGGGTCACGTTTGGATCGCCTAACTCATGCAAATTTGGGGAAGGCCTTAATGATGTTATTTTATTAATTTTTTACTAAAATCAACCAAGGTAAATAATTAGTGATTTTGGTCACTCGATTTCCCTAAAGGGGATAGGGGAGAATTCATCAATCATTTTGCTAAAAAACAACTTTCAATAAGCAATCTTAAAATAAACAACTCTTAAGAGTATGTGACTAAGTGTGAGAGTTTATTTTATTGCACCAAAATGAGATGTGTTGTGAAATTTTGACCCTATGGCATCAGTTGAAAAACTTGAAAAAAAATTCACAAAAAACTAAGTATAAAAACAACTTAGTTCATTTTAAGCACCAAACAAAATGTGCAAGATTTAACCACTTTAAAACTTTGTTTTTTTTTTCATCTTAGGACCTACAATTTGTTATAGGGTTTGGCTACTTAGAAGCCTAAAAGTAAATGAGAAAATAAGATTTTAGATTTAACTCTTGGGTTTCCTATTTTCCTATCTCA
The DNA here is from genome assembly GCA_037957365.1 of Torreya grandis. NCBI lineage: Eukaryota > Viridiplantae > Streptophyta > Pinopsida > Cupressales > Taxaceae > Torreya > Torreya grandis. Next base: position 174,703 of record JARHVA010002207.1, read on the forward strand.
ATTAAATCAATGTCAATCTATGCAGGGATCAATTTTAGTCTACAAAGGTCAAGTTGGTCCATCCAAAGAGGAATTGATGTCAATAAATAGAGATTAATGTCAATTCCTACCAAAACAAAGGAAAATAGAATATAGTTTTTCACAAAAAATCTTTTTAGTAAGATAAACTTAAAATCAAATATCCCTCTGAATCCTACAAGAAAATAGTTAAAGAAACAAAATACAGGCCTTAAAACATAAATTGAAGATCTAAAATTCAAGAAAAACTCACATTAATCATGTTTATATCATAATATATTCTTCACATAGGGATCAGTTTTGATTCTGGAAGAATTTATGTCAGTCTGAGAGAATTGATGTCGATCTCTTTGTAAACTGTGTGTTGCTTAAAAATTTAGAAATATGTGAAAAATGAAGTTAAAACTTGATTTTTTAAGATTATCAAGCATCCATTAGCAAAACTAAGAGTTGCATACTAATCTCTTTAGTTGTATGGGATGCTTGGTCCCACTAGGCATGCCAAAATGTAGACTAAGATTACAAAACAAGTTAGTCCATTCGTTAGTAAATAAAAACCCAAAATAAGTATAGAGTACATAACGTGTCAATCCTAATTCCTCAAGGGGTGTTGTTTAGGAAACCTAAGAGCTATTTAAGAAAGGAGTTTACTATTATAACTTCCAAATAGCATCCCTCCTTCTAAGATTAGCTAAGAAGAATGATTTCCCCTGGATTTAGTACTCTAAGTCTTTGTCAATGAAGAGTATCATGTGCATCCATCATTTTCTAGTGCACTAATGGCTTAGGCTCATTAGATTTGTCAATTTGTGAAAATAGGTGAAGATTTTATACTGAAATTTATGCATAATATGTTTGCATGAGTGAATCTTAAAAATGGTAGTCTTGGCTCAATTATTTATAACTTTATAAAAATGATCAAAATCAACCATGACCATCCATCTTAATATCAAGATGTGTGGCCATGAATCAATTCAATTTTGGAGGGACAAGCCATCAATATTCCAATTAATATTTGGAAGAATGGGGCATTAATGAGGCATGGTAGGGATTAATCATGATATTTGTTCCATTAATGTATTATGGATACCACCCCACTAATGATGTCATAGGGTGATACATATTTGAGGAATGAGTTTCTAATTAATAGATTTTCAGTAACTTCCATGGATTTTTCACTTAGGCTCTTAATTTTGTTTAATTTGCTTAAGTGGTTTAAATTAATTTTAAATAATTCTTTGGAAATTGGTTGTTTATTTAATTAAACTAGTGAAAATGTTACTTTAATGAGTCATAATTTGGCTATAATATAATTAGAATAAGGTGTTAGTTGCATATGGAATAATACCCAAATTAGGGCATTATGGACATGAAATAACACATGCACATGGCATATGCTATCGAATTAGAAGAATTTAGTGGTTTAGTGTTGGGATATTTTTTAATCCAAAGTAATTATTTTATTATATTTTTATTTAGTTTAATTTGGTTCACCTATTGGTTGATTTTTATAACCAACTCTTTCTGTAAGCTTTTAATCTTATCATTGTACAAAAATAACATATGAGATTTTACATTGCACTTTCCTGAATATATTTTTATGCTTTAATTTCTCCTTGATAAAACCTATCAGTGGTATCAGAGCATAGGGTATCTAAGGAGAAATATTTAAAAAAAAAAAACTAGTTTGAAGAACTGATTTGTATGGTGTCAATTTCACACACAAAGCAATCATATCTCCCTGATGTGATTTTCAAACATCATTGAGATCAAATCATAGTCCTTTGAGAATCGTTGTAGAGATGAAAGAGAAGAGGATAATATCATAATGAAAAATAATTCACAAATAGCAAAGGCTATGGTAAGGAGAGACTATAGTCACTTTTAACCTCCCTGTAACATCTACATTTATCTCATTGCATTTTTTTTGAAAGGACCAACATAGAGAAAGAGGTAGCACTTACAATTGTGCATCAGGGAGATAAACAAAAACGCACATGAAAAAGAGGATTATTCTACTAGTAACTTTACTCTTGTACGATGATGACATCTATGTGAATAATTTGACTTTGACATAGGTTCAAAATTTAATTATTTTGTATTTTTTCCTTTGATTGTATTCTTTGCCAAATGGGTAGTAGCATAAGTTTTCGGGATTTAGAGTTGTACGGTGAAGGGATTTAAATAATAGTCCAAAAAGGATGAGATTATCAACCACTAACAAACTATAACAATATTAAATCCATTGAAATAATTTAATTCATTCTCTTTGCATCGACACGGTGAAAGAGATGTTATGTTTGTAATTTTCAAAAACATAAAAATTGAAAATATGTGTGGGCTCCATCAAAATTAAAAGGCATAGTTAAAAATTTGGGTTAAACATTTGACCATACAAGTAAGTTTCTATGTTCACATTTGAAATAAATCAAGATTTAGTTACATGTGTTAATCTTTATCTAGGTGAGTTGGTTTAAGAGGAAAGTTGAGAAATTATAAAGTGAATGGTCATAGGTTTTATTCACATACATATGAAATTTCACATACATGAATTTGGCTAAGAGACATTTTAAAGAGATATTCCTTTAAATAAAATCTTGATTTGATACATATTGGAATTGGCAACCATTATTTTTTAAAAGGCATTTTGGCTAAATTTAGTAATTTAACCAAACTATATATTTTGATCTTATCTTCTGTAAACAAAAGTGGTGGAAGAATTAGAATCAAATTTATTGATGAAATAAGGGTGTAACAAGGAGTTATAAGGTGAAAATTTTTACAAGTCCCTGGAATCCTTTGTATTTGGAAACTATTTTTGAAGGTAAAGGAAAAACCTCAAAATAATTATTCCCTTGTCTTGTTTTGACTTGAATCTTTAGCACCATGGAAAAAATCATGAGTTTGATCTGAAACTAGTAAATTATCACCTAAAAATTACAAAGAATGGAGTAGGAACATGGAGAATACACTCATTTTTAATGACCTATGAGAAATCAATGAGAAAGAAACCACACCACCAACTGAAGCTGCAAAGTTGATTGAATATAAAAAATGAGATAAACATGAACTCATACTTTTGAAATCATCTTGCACTAAATAGGTAATCATTCATATTGTAGTAGTCAAAACTAGTGCATGGCAAGCTTGGAAAGCATTAAAAGATCTGTATGACAAACAACTTGCATGTAAGAAGATTAACCTTCTTATGCAACTATTAAATAATAAACTGGCAGATAATGAAAATGTCTCTAAATATCTTTCTCATATGAAAACATTGAAACAAGAATATTATAAAAATGGTGGTAAAATTGATGATTATATGTTGATTTCCATCACATTGAATGGTCTTAATTTTGCATACACCAATTTTTTAAAAATGCTACAGCTTAGTGATAAGCTTAACAGTGCCATATTTGAATATATTTGTGAGTTATTTACTTAGCATAAGAGATAATTTACAAGGAAGAAGAGTAAATCCAAGAAAGAGGCCCACTATACCAAAATAGGTAATCCATTATATGAGCATAAGAAAAAACATTCTTTGAATCACTTTCAAAGATAGAAACACTCTCCATTGCACACTTATAGACATAAGCATCATTCTAGACATAAAGATCATTTTGATTCTCTGAAGCATAGACATCATTCTAGTTCTCCAAAGCATAGAAATTACTTTGGTTCTCATAAACATTAACATCACCATAAACATTCACATGGACACAAATACACACATAAGCATTCCTCTCCATGTGGATATTCTTCCTCTATTTCTAGTGGATGTGAGAGAATATGCTACAATTGTGGTGGCATAGGATACCTCTCTACAGAGTGTCCCTCTAAAATGAGGTCCTCTCAACATCAATAGAAGGCAAAATCAAACATTTCTAGTCACTCTAGTCACTTTGGTCACTCTTCTAGATATTCTTTTCCATATTCTTCTAATGGATGAGATCGCTGTAAGGTTGCTTGCTCTATAATTGATGAATATATATTTTGAGATAGTAACACACCCATATTGTGAGAGATACTAGGCTCAATATTGGGATTTGATGTATATTTTTTTGTCTTGTGTACTTGGCTTTCATAGATCTAGTGTTGATATGATCTTTGATGTGGAGCATTTTAGTGGTTTATACTTAGTTTATTTGTTGCATGGATTCTCACCTCTCACTTGATAGGTGGAGAAGATATTTCATATTGGATTTAAATTAGTAATCAATGGTTATGGTACAATTCATCATTGAATTAATATCATTGTTAGTGCTAAGCAAAGGCCTATGAGAGATGTTGATGATTGTTGAGCATCAGTTAGAGATGTACCATACATAGTACTAAGGTAATCATTTATTAGATGGATTCTATGTGAGGATTGATGTAGTTGGATGGAGCATGATCTTTTTCTACTTTATTATGGGGATGATCAGGGTGTTGATTAGTCTAGGATGCATAATGTACCAATTATAGTTAAAATAGAGTCTACTTGGATGACTCACAGTTCATTACTTCAATATTTCTATACCCCTTTGGATGAAGGGGGAGTTTGTTGGGATATTTTTTAATCCAAAGTAATTAGTTTATTATATATATTTTATTGAATTTTAGGTTGTGTCACCCATTGGTTCATTTTTATAACCAACTCTTTGCATAAGCTTTTAAGCTTACCATTACACAAAAACAACATATGAGATTTTACATTGCACTTTCCTGAATATATTTTTCTACTTTAATTTCTCCTTAATCAAACCTATCATTTAGAGCATCATTTTGCATGTTTGAAATTTGACTCAAAGTGATTTGAGAAAAGATAATAATCACATAAAATGCATTACCCTATTCATGGATACATTATCCTAAATCAGCACTTGTACGTGACAAGTTCAAACCATTTAGTGTGTTTTAGTGATTTTGGCCTAGACTATACATTATCATAAAATATTACTTAGATTGAAAATTTTATCACAATATTGATAGGAATTAGATGTCTAAAGAATGCAGTCAGGGAAAAATCTAGAAGTCATACTAAATTTAATGTGATATGGAGTGGTCCAAATATTGTAATCAGTTGTAAGTAGGCTAACGCTTTTCAACTCACTAGGTTAAATGGATAAGAGTTGCCTATACTAGTCAGTGGAATCCATCTCAAGTGTAGACATCTAAATATAACCACCAATGACCTCCAACTAGGCCTTTGACAAATTTCCACCTAAAGTGTATAATTTGGCCTAAAAACACTAAAATGTATTAAATGAGTTGAAATTGATATATTCAAGTGCCAATTTTGGCTAGAGTATCATTAAATAGAGCAATGTAATTTATGGGCCAGCCAACTTTGATAAGATCATTTCAAGTCAAAATGTCAATTTTACACTTGGGTGCTTTGGATTGCTCTTTTCTATCAAAATCTCTTGCATGAGACATGTGCCTTTGTTATTTGGTGTTGGTAACATCCTAAATGGGATAATGGATCCAATGCATCTAACATTGACTTCCAATTTTGATCCAGTCAAATTTTGGACCAATAACATGACATTTTGACCAATTTGATTAATTTATACACCAAGAGACAAAATTTACACTAAATTTGACTAATCATGTTTTTGGCTAATTAAATCCAAATCAAGGCCTAATTAATAATTCCATGGAAACTTGTTGAAAACTTATTTTTAGAATTGAAAATTGAATATTTACATCATCAGGTGACCTCATTTCTTAGGAAGACATCTCTAGGCCATAAATACCATAAATATGAGGATTATGGGTCTCCCATGCCTCTTTATTACATCCCATACCTCATTAATATCCCTTATTCCAAAGTCATGATGAAGATAATTATGGATTTTAATTACATAATTCAATTAATCCATGACCACACATCTCAATCTTGAGATGGACGGTCATGGTTGATTTTGGTCATTATTTAAAATATATAAATAGAGAGGCCATGAACATCATTTTAAAGATTAATTTATGAAAATTTACCATGTCAAATTGATTCCAAGAGCTCTCATATGCCAAATTTATGATGTCAAAATATTGAGCCAAGCCAAGCCAAAGCCACAAAGTGCCAAGGAGAAGAGGAGATAGCCAAGCCTCCTTTGATGAAGACTTCATGAGCACAACCTGAGCAAGACACTACAATAAGCATTTGAAGCATCTAAGAAAGGAGAAGGATTCTTGTTTTTCTTTACTTTTTAGTTGTGTTTTTCATTTTTTTTGTTAGTAAGCTTACCCTAGTAACTAGGCCTAGAGATGTATGCTAATTAGTGTGCTTTTATCAATTTGTTTGCATTTTGGACTAACACAATATTAATCACCTCTCTTGAGTCAAATTAATAGTTCACATAATGGCATGCCTGGTAGGACCACATCCCATAAATTCAATCAAATAACACCTACAAGTAACATACTAACCATTGTCATGTAGGATCTTGGAGTGTGGAAGCAAAAAAGGTGAAGATTTGAGCAAAAAGCTTATTTTTTAGAGCTCACAATTTTATTCTCAGATCCCAACTCACCCTAACTCAAATCCCAACTCAGATCTTAATCACCCTGACTTGGATCCCAATTTGGATCCCAATTCTCCCTGACTCAGATCCCAACTCAGATCCTAACTCACTCCAACTCACCCCAACTTAGGGCCTAACTCGACTTGGATCCCAAATCAACCTAACTTGACCCAACTCACCTTGAATTGGATCCCAAATACCCCAACTTTGATCCCAACTCAACCTAGATCCCAACTCGCTCTAACTCAGATCCCAACTTGACTTGACTTGACCCAACTTACCCTAACTTAGATCCTAACTTGGCCTAACTTAACCTAACTTGCCTTGACTCAGATCCCAACTCAGCCTAACTTGACCTAAATCACCTTGACTTAGATCCTAACTCACCCCAACTCAGATCCCAACTCACCCTAACTTGACCCAACTCACCTTGACTTGGATCCCAACTCACCCTGACTTGACCCAACTCACCCTGACCTGGATCCCAACTTGACTGTGTCAACCCAAAAGTTCATTTTCCTAAGTTGATTATTTCATCATTAAAAATTATTCTTAGCTAAACCACTTACTAACATTTTTCTTGTAGAATCAACTTCAAAAATTACTAAAATGTGTTTAAATCATCTTTTTTATGCTTTAAAATGAACTGAGAACATCATTTTGGTTCTTAATACAACATTTATGTGCTTAAGTTTTTAGCATTAGTTTTCAAAGTTTACAATTTTAAGACCAAGGAGTCAAATGAACACCACCAAATATTTCATTTGGGCTTAAAATTGAATATAGTTATCAATTTTGTTTTCATTGTTTCAATTATCACTTTGTTTTCACAAAATACAAGGATGTTGCATGTATGCTCTTCCATTTGTCCCTTTTACGGAACCCTTGGAATCAAAATCACTTTCCTTATTTTTAAATTACCTTATCCAAGGCATAGAAATAACGTCATCTAAAGTACTCCCCAAAAACTCATAAAAGTATTGGGTGACCTTGACAATGACCCTAAAGTCATTATATTTTATGCTTTCTTTATTTCATGTAAACTTGGCTTGTGAGGGGGATGTCATTACCTCCCATAAGCTCTTTAGGGAAGCTTTAACCTGGGGTTTCACCTCTCAGCATGGCCTTTATTTGGATCTATATTGGAGTTTGACACGGGACATAATGACACTTTGGACATCACACTACACTGAGCAAATAATAGGATGTAGTGGTTATAAAAAAGACTAGACCTTTTTGAAAAAAGCTAAGTGATATGGACCCAAAATCCATGATTTTATTTTGCATTGTTTGATATGAAAGTTATTGTGTAATTGATTCCCCTAAAATGTTCAAAAACTTATATATCTTAGATAAATCCTCACTTTCCATGGAATTATTTTTGGTGTAAGGTGTGTCTCAAGGTTCATGTTGTAGTACTATCATTTTAGAAAAGGTGGGTGTAAAAACCCTACTATATAATGCACATTTACTTTCAGATGAACACTTAAAATCCTCTCAAATGATGTATATTAATGGATTCCAATAATACCAAGAAACCTTGTTAGTTTAGGATCTAAGAGTGATTAATTATTGGTTTTATCCTACATTAAAGTCTTGTTTGGAGTGAAAACTTGGTGTAAATAAATGATGCAAACCAAACACATGGTCCTCATTTTCCTTTGAATAAAGAGGCATTATGTTACCCATGTGAAATCATCAATTTGTCCTATTCAAAGTTCATCAAAACTTGGAGTCATATCATCCACTTTGGTGCAATTATGTTGCCCAATTGAGTATAGACCTTTGCCAAACTTGTTTAAATCCTTCATTTATAATCTATATTTGAAAATTCACATTTATAAGTTCATAGGGTTGATGTGTTAAGTGGGTTTTCCATTTTCATGAAACTTGAGGGAACTTAGGTTTAAATTCCAATTTGGGTTGAAGCTCATTTAAGAGTCATGATCATTATCACCACTTGATAAACTTATGTCATTTCATGTTAAACACTTTCACTTTGAGTCTATGCACCACAACATTTTGAGTTAAGAAAGGTAGTGTTATGTTGTCAAATTTATGAGAAATTATCTTTGACTTAGAGAGTTTTTTAAACAAGCATTTTTCACATCTTTTGGGTAGTCTAGCACTATTACACTACCCAAAACATTTTAGATATTTTTTCATAGACCATATTGCATAGATTTCAAATTTATTCCTACATTTTCAAACCAATCCGAGTATATGTGAACCTTTGTCTAGCATAGTTACACTGTTCACTTTTATCTAGCTTATTTGTCAAAAGAACCAAGTTTTATACCATTATTTGTGAGAAAATAAACTATCTCTAAAGTGCCTTTTATTTCATACCTTATACCTATTTGATCAAGTTCATGTCCAAGAATCAAATGCCTAATGTTTGTTAGAAGTGTTTCAAATCTGTTAGATTAAAAATTTCATCTATTTTTTAAGTCTAGCTTTTGACACCATTTGGCCAAGAGTCCTAGTGCATGATTTTTTTGAGCCTAGATTTTGATGCCACATTTGGACAAAAGGCCTAGTAACTTCTAATTTCCTAGATTAGACTAATTTGAAACACTTTGACCTTAGCGTTTGGCATTTTGATTTTTGGTTTATGTACTTAATATTTTTTTAAGATGTGTAATGTTAGACACTTAACATTAGCTTGTGTTATCACAAATCTTCGCATAAACCTTTTGATCCTTTTGATGAATCTAGACCAAGTTTTAATATCATCTTTTTAGACATTGTCCTTTTAGAGTTTGTAGAACCCTCTTCCCTTGCTATCACAAAGCTTTGACTATTGATCCCAACATGTGTTCCTACACTCATAGTGGACTCATGTACAATCTAGAGATTAGTAATGTGATTACACAGTAAGAAATGGTGCAAGACCCTTACGCAGATAATATTTCTTATGAGATGGATCTTTATCCCTCTTACAATACTCAATTAGTGGCACAAATCTAAGATCTATTGGCTAACTATTTGATTAGTACACCACCTTATTCATAACAAGACCAAGAATAAACCACATAATACCTAGCTAAAATACTCATAGTTTATAAACTAATTCCTCAATAGTCATGCTCTACTAATACACCTTCCACATATGATCCATTTTTGTTTGAGCATCATTTTTTGGAGATCAAAGACAAGATTTTGGTTTGAGCCATAGAGGTAGGCACCAAGTTTCTAGTAGACTTCCCTAATGAGAATTTACCAATCCTAGTAAGAATGCCCCACAATATAATTTATAATCAACAATCTTATTTTACCAATCCTTTAGCTCTAATCCAAACAATGTATTAGGACCCTAATATGCCTAATAAAGGCAAAAACCTCATGGAAGACCACTTTAACTAAATTCAGACAACATATCAAACCTACTTGAATCTAGCACACAATTTTAATCAAATGACCATGGTGAGAAAACCTATTATTGACTTACTTCCTTCAACAAGAGTTTTGATAGAGTTAACTAGTTAAGACAAATCATATTTAAGACCCATTCATGCAAAACACTTTAGTAGAAAACTTTTTGCATATGCCCATTATTAAACAAGTGTCTTCTACTTCTACACAAAATAATGAGCAAAATATAGTGGACAATGTGTAAGCAACGTCTAATCCAAATCAAAGTGGTACTAATGCACAAACAACTAGTCAACAACATGTTCCTATAGTTAATACCATGAGTGGACCATCATATCAAGAATTAAAAGTTTTTACATCCTAACCTCAACCAACTTCTTCATCAAGTGTGCAACCAATAGGATTAGGTAGTCAACCAACAACCAATGCCATGCCTCAATAGTTGAATGTAACTAATCCTACTCTTCAACAATTGATGAGTAGTATTCCATAATAACAGGCACAATCTAGTGTATCAATACAATAAAGTTTGAATATATTGCCACCTCAACAAGGGGAAACTAATGTTCCACCTCATTAGGTAGTGGTAAATATACCTCCTTAGTCACAGACTAGTGTACCAATCCAAAACCAAATGATGACTACCCAATAATGTGTAAATATTAGTTAGTGACAGATGTTGAATCTTTAACATGATTTTGCTTCCCAACAAGGATTCTTGTAACAAGGAGGCTCCCATGTTGCTCAATTACCTACTAGACAACAATCGATTCACAATGTGCCATAAGTTTAGAGATAGAGTCTTGGTCCACAAGTTCCCACTCAATAGTAAGGTTTGTTAGTCAACAACATGTCCCTTTTCAACCATAGTAGGCATAGTATAGTTATATCCCTCCATCCCAACCACAAAATACTCCAATTCAAACCTTTGTAGACAACCCCAACTAGAATATCACATGACCAAATATGCAATTTCAAGTACATCCTAATCTACATATGCATATTTTTGGTCCATTTCCCAACCAAACCAATATACCCCAACATATATCTCCATCATACCCTAGTTAAAGTGTTCCACTTGTGACCTCCCAACCATCTACCCCAACCAATATTCTCCCTCAAACTAATGTTCCTTCTAGTTTCTTATCTTAAGAATTGCAATAGATGAAGGATGCAATTGCTTCCATTAAAGCTGGGAAATAGACTAAAAAGTTTAAGTTAGATGATGTGTGTTCTTATCCATTCAACATGGAGTACTTGTAGGTACTATTTCCTCTAAGATATAAACTACCAAAACTTGATAAATACAAAGGGAAAGGTAACCCTAAGGCCCATTTAACTGAGTTATTTGTCACATGTCAACTAGTGGCATATAGAGATATATACCTTTTGTTTTTGTTTCCAAGGAGCTTAGTTGGACAAGCCTTAGAGTCATTTTTAAAGTTTCCCAAGAATTTAGTAATATATTTTGATGATATTTATGATAAGTTTATGTAGCACTTTTCCTACAATATCAAACATGAGATTTCATTGGTTGAGTTAACACAAATAAAATAAAAGGCTAGTGAGAGTTTTGCAAGTTGTCTACAATGATGGAGAGCCCTTGCAAGCTAATTCACCCATATTTTACCTAATAAATAATTAGCTACTGTGTTTATTAAAAATTTTCATAGTGAGATAGCTTATCATTTGGAACTACAATGTGCACATATTCAAGGAGATCATCAACAAAGGCTTGTTGATTGAGCAAGCCCTTTATTAATAAAAGGATAATCAAGCTTACATCAACTAATCAGAATCAAGGTACCAATCAGGGAAGTGGCCAAAACTAACATCCAATCTAATTACAATCATCATAACCAACATAAGATAATAACCAAGATATACCAAAGCAATTTAACCATAATAGGAATGTTGTGGGTAATGGAGTAACTGAGTCATGTCATGTCCAAATAGTGCAAACATCATTTGTACCACCTTTTTAGTTTATTCCTAGCCAACAACCTCTCTAACCAATGCTTCAAGAATAATAACCAAGACCCATCCAACAAATGTAGCAACCTTTACCATTACAAACCGCTCCTCCAAGGAGAACTATACCTATGCATCATGTCTTTAGTGACCTAGGAGAGCCTATTGAGTCAATATTTCACAAACTCGCCAATGTTAATCTAATTAGTTGGCCTATACCAAAGCATTATCCACAAGGCATTCCTTATCTTGATTGGTACCATGAAAATTAATTTTATGAATATCATCAGGTCAAAAAGCATAATCTATGAATATGTATGTAAATCAAGCATTTGATTGAGAATATGTTGGAGAATGGGAGAAAACATTGGATAATGGTGCTTCCACCTCTAATAAAACTCTTGGGATTTATCAAAACTCCTTTCCCCAACATAACACACAATAATAGCATAATAATCAATAACAACAACACCAACTAGTGCAACAACAAAATCAATAGTATAAAAATCAAAGGCCAAACCAATAGCATCAACAATAAAACCCATAATGTTAGAACAATGGATAAAACCAAGGTCAGAATGGTAACAACCAACAAACCTATGATGCATTTGTACATGACTACAGTAGGATTGTAGGTCATATTGTAGGGGGAAGTGTTAATACCATCTTCATTAATCCTAGACTAAACATTAATCAATCTAGACCATTGCTAAATAATACCACTCAACCAAATTACATGGATAATCCTTCTTTGACCTGGGACTACACATAGGCAAACTAGAAAATTGGGACTCCCACTTTTGGACTATATATTGATAACTCACCGTTGCCACATGACCACATACAAGTGCACCAACAAATGAGACTTATCTTATTTGGTCCCATACCATTCCTAGAATTTGTTAGTAGTTATGGTCCAACATATAATCTTGATGTGTAATCACAACTTAGAGGTCAAAGATTACTATCCTAGGTCCATAACCATCTACCACTTTGCCTGTTATCCAACCAACCATTCACCATTGACCAAGACAATAAGTTTGATATTGTGGAATAATTGCAGAAGACACTAGCATAAATTTATATTTTAGATTTGTTGTGAACATCAACAATCCATAAGAATATTTTGAATGAGTTTTTAACCCAATCCACTATTTCCAGTGACATATTCCCTGATAAATTTCAAGCTTTGGTTGGACACCTAGCTCCAGCCCAACAAGTCACATTCAACCAAAGCGATATGTCTTCCCTTGGTCCACTCCATAATAATCCATTGTATATAAAATTTTATATAAAGTTGCATAAAGTGAAGTGTGTCCTTATAGACAATGGATTAGGCCTCAACATAGTGTCTCTAAAGCTCATCAATCTTCTTAGGTACACAATGGTAGATATCCAATCAGAAATGATAACTATCAAAGCCTATGATAATCATCAAAGCCTATGATAATCAAGAAAGAGAATCACAAGGCACCATTAGCTTACCAATTATCATTGGGCCTTTGACCCATGATACACTTTGTCATGTGCTTGATCTTGAGTTGTCATTTAATATACTTCTAGGTAGGCATTTGTTGCATGAGATTCATGTAGTCTTGTCAATGTTGCACCAATATATCAAGTTCTTCCACTCAGGCATAGAAGTGAATATTCTAGGAGATTTACACCTGTATGAACACTAAAAACATCTTGAGGCCAAGTTTCAAAGCTAAAATTACCAATACGACATGAATCCAAGTTCCAAGAAGGATAAAAGAAAGGCCATACTTACTGATCCTCCTTAGGATAAGTGCATAGATCCAAATACCTTGGATTCCTTTTCCCACATGTTACTTCATGAAGCTTCTAATCATTTCACCATTTTAGATAATGGCCAAGGGGAGTATGTGACCCATGATACCTTCCATATTTCCAATCTTCCTCAGAATCTAAAGACCTTTAGGTGACATAAAAATACCCCACATATGCATTGGCAACAAAAGAATAAAGATAAGGGACCTGTCACGTTTGTACCAAGATCTAGCCTAGAACCAGACCCTTTTGAAGGGGATGAATCATGGTTGTACAATGATAACCAAGTTGATTATTATAAAAGTGCAAAGTATCCTATTCCCAATAGGATCATGGAACATCAAGATTATGAAGGAAGAGGCCTCAGACCAAATCAACATGGAACCATTGAGACAATTTCCATGACTAAGTACAAAAGACCGTATGGACTTGGATTTAAACCGCTTGGGGGTGACCCCACATATCTTATTCAAGTTTCATAACTGGTGGTTAGTGATGATGATGTGGATAACAAAGCAAAGTCTGATCATAGACTCACCTTTGATGACCTAGTTGAGACTAACTTTTTTGATAACAATGCCATATGTACTCATACCCCAATCATTTGTCATAACCCATTGCCATTATATTATCCCCAACTGATAGATTAAGTACAAAAAGAATCTAATTTTTTGATTGATGATTTTTAGAATGATGAGACATTCTATTACTTTTTAGGCCTCAGAGATAATGTTCTGTTGGGAGATCATAAATCAGGATTCTCAATTATATTAGATCCTGAAGCCTATTTTAGAGAGTGGGTGAACACCCTTAGCCAAAAATAAATAAATAAAACATTGAGGTCCCCAAGTGAAAACCTCTTTGAGGCACTTTATAAATAGGGAAAAAGTAAAGATAAAGGCCAGTCTAGTGGTGAAAACATGTTTCAAGCACCGTTAGATGGGGGTGTTCATTCTTCTTTGAATTTAGTCTAAGAGACCACCAATGATGAACGTTCCTATGGATCCAAGTTTAGTTTTGTGTAAAAACAATTATTTGATCAAATTATTCAATAATTTTTTACTATTTTTGTCACATGGCTAGATCTCCCATTGGGGGACTCAGATTCATAGTGCCCATGAGACGTTGAAGAGCAAGTCCTAACAGAGGACCTTGATGTAGTCTAATAGTTCAAATCTTTACCTACTATCCTATAAGATGGTTTGACCCTTGTAGTCAAAGATACAATAGAGGTAAACATTAGGACTCCATTGGACCTAAAAAGGATAAAATTAGGTGAATCCCTCATTCAATATAAATGTGAAGTCTTTACAACTCTATTGAGAGAATTTGTAGATATCTTTACATGGGTTTATTCTAATATGCTAGGTTTGGACCCCACCTTAGTTCTACACCACCTTGTGGTCAATCTTGATGCCAAACCAGTGAAACAAAAGTTAGGTAAGATTCATCCTTGAATTTCTATCTTGGTAAAGAAAGAGTTGTAAAAACTCTTAGAATCAGGGTGTATTTGATCCATTGACTACTTAGAATGGATATCTAATGTTGTACTTGTTAGCAAAAAGCCTAAAGGAATCAGAATCTATACTAATTTTTGAGATAAACAAATCTTATCCTAAGGATGACTTTCCATTACCTAATATTGACATGATCATTGACTCCATAATAGGTTATGAAATGATTTCACTCATGGATGGATTTTTAGGATACAACCAGATTAGAATAACATCAGAAGATCAACATAAAACAACATTCATCAGTCCATGGGAAACATTTGTTATCAGGTAATGCCATTTAGTCTTAAGAATGATGGATCTACATATCAAAGGTCCATGACTATCATATTTCATGATATGATGCATTATATTTTTGAAGACTATGTCAACAATATATTAGGAAAATCCAAAAACTAGGACTAACCATCTAGCAGTGCTATGTAGGATATTTAAAAGATTATGGGCATATAAAGTCAGACCCAATCTAAAGAAATGTGTGTTTAGAGTAACCTCAATAAATTTACTTAGATTTATTGAGTCTCATAGTGTAATTGAAGTTGATCTGACCAAAGTCCATGTTATAATCGAGATGTCACCACCAGCTAATTTGAAGCAACTTTGTAGTTTGCAAGGCAAGATCTAGTCAATATGATGCTTCATCTCTTAGTTAGTAGATAAGTGTCATCCATTTACACATATTCTAAATAATGGATTTGTATTTCACTGGGATGACCACTACCAAACATCTTTTCAACAAATCAAAGACTATCTAGTTAATCCACCTATTTTGTTACCTCCTATGCCAGGAAGGTCGTTCTTGTTGTATCTATCAGCTACTGATAATGCCTTGGGGGAACTTTTGGCTCAACATGATAACAATGAAAAATAGCATGTAGTATACTACTTAAGCTTTACCTTGGTCACATATGAACACAACTATGCACCTATTAAAAAAGCTTGTCTAGGCATGGTCTTCATAGTTCAAAAATTATGCCATTACATGTTGAACAATAAGACATGGTCATTTCAAAAGTAGATCCACTCAAGTATCTACTATCTAAAATATATTTATAAGGTAGAATGGCCAAATGGATCATGCTTCTTAGTGATCTTTACATAGAGTATGTTAATCAAAATGCAATCAAAGGATAGGTCCTTATAGATCAACTTGTTGAAGCACCCCTTGTTGACACAAATCCACTCACATTTCATTTTTTTGATAAATCCATAATAACCATCATTGACACACCTCTTAGGGAGTAGAACTAGAAGCTATATTTTTATGGTTCATTTAATGCACATGGATCAGGGGTAGGTCTCTTATTTATTATAACACAGGGGGATCTAATCCCTAAATGATTCAGAATCAGTTTTCTTTGTACAAATAATATGGCCGAGTATGAAGCACTCATCACAGGACTTTGACAGGAAGTATAATAGAATATATCTCATTTAAAGGTTCATGGTGATTCTCAATTAATCATCAATCAAGTCACAAACCATTTTCAAACCAAAAATGACAAGTTGGTTCTATATAAGGCTATGGTCGATACCCTAAAGCAGCAAATTTCAAATATCCAATTTAAGCATATACTAAGGGATAGTAATAGAACTACAGATGACATGGCTACTATCGGCTCTTTGATTTGATAAATAAATAAAGATAGAGAATATTAGTTCCTTGTTGAGAATTTATTTGTACCAGCTCGTAAACCTTCAACCATTACAATGATTTGTAATATTATTGGTCCTAATTCTATCTAGTACTCAGACCTTTACAACTACCTTCATGACCAAGTTATACCACCTAACCTATCTCAAAAACAAACTAAAGCCTTTATTCATCATTCCAGTTGTTATACTCAACTTGGATCCACCCTTTACCACCACAGTTTTGATGGAACTCTACTTCATTATTTAAAATTGGTAGAGTCTACACTAGCATTAAGATAAGTTCAGAAATGAGTATGTGGTGCTCATTCTAGTAGGGTAGTCCTATCCAAAATGCTCTTGCGTACTAGTTATTATTGGCCCATGATGGATGCAGATGTAGCTTCATATGTAAAGAATTTTGACAAATGTTAATGGCATGCTGATCGGATTCATACCCTAACACAAACTCTGAAACTGATGTTGACACCATGTCCATTTGCGACATGAGGACTTGACCTCATTGAAAATATTAACCCCACTTCATCTGATGGCCATAAACATATCCTTACCACCACTGTGTATTTCACTAAATGGGTTGAAGTTATACCCCTCAGTTACATGACTAGAAATTAAATTTCCAAATCGATCTTCAACCATCTCATTTACCACTATGATATCCCCTTAGACATTATATCTAATAATGGAGGATCATTTAAGAACAAGGATGTGACCATATATGTACCAAATATAACATCACACAACATTTTTCTATAACATATTACCCTCAAGGTAATGACTAGGCTGAAGCATCGAACAAAACCATTATCAATATTATCAAAAAGACTATCAATGATGTCGATCATTATTGGCACTTATAGATATTCCCTACCTTTTGGGCATACCGTACCAATCATTGTACTCTTACAAGAGCCACTCCATACTCACTTATTTATCATACTAAATCCATCCTTCTCATTGAGGTCAAATTACCTTCACTATGTATATCTTTCAAACATGTCATAGATGATCACAACTATCAAGTAGCTTGCCTGAAAGAGCTAGACCTACATGATTAAAAACACATAGCTATGCTCAATAATATTTAGTCATATCAGAACTAACTCAAAGGCCACTATAATCGATGTGTCAAATATAGAAAGTTTGAACTTGGTGATCTTGTTCTTAAAGAAAACTAAAAGAATACCATGGCTAAGAAGAAGCATAAAGGTAAATTCAAACCAAACTAGATAGGTCCTTTCATCATTAATATAGATTATAGATCGGGGGCATACAAGCTTGCCACACTAGATGGAGATGAACTTCCTGAGCCAAAGAATATTATTCACCTCAAATGGTACTATGATTGAGTGCTAAGGTGTATTATCTAGTAAGACCATTTTAGTGGTGCCATTTTGTCACTATTCTTCTTTTTAAAAATATCATTCTTATTTGTCCTCTTATCCTTATCTATTTTACCATTCTATTCTATCAACTAGATGTGTTCTAAAGCCTAGCTTATTTGACCTTAGTTTTTGCCATTTGTTACACATTTTTAGCATCAAAAAATTTCATTAGTTTCATCAATTGTTTCAAGTACTTCAGATAGAGATCATATTTTAGAGTAGTATGATAAAATTTTTGGTAGTTGCATCCTTCATTTGTTATTCCTTTTTTATCACCAGTCTTGTTATTAATTTTAACTATCTTTAGGCATATTAGTACCATTGATCTATGAATTTGTGTCCTAGTTTTAACCACCTATGGGTAAATTAGGAGCAACATTTGTTTATTAAGTCTTGATGAACCAACTTGCCACTTCTTATGACATACTATGCCTTTTTACCACCTGTGCTTATTTTGTTTGAATTGACTGCTACACTGGTCAAATTCCTCCATTGTAAGGTGGAACTATAGTGACTTGAGGTCCTACTCTAGGACTATGTAGGTAGTGATCGATACCTATTGAGGTTAACTCAGTCACTCTTTCCACCACACTCTCACCATTTTGTGAGCAACCTAAGTTTGAACGCTCTCATAATTTTGTGAGCAACCTAAGTTTTCACGCTCTCACTATTTTGTGAGAAACCTACATTTGAATGCTCTCACCATTTTACAAGCAACCTAAGTTTGAACTCTCACATCATTTTGTGAGAATATTAAGTTTGAACACTCTCACCATTTTATGATCTTGAACCATTTAGTGTCTCGTCATTCTTAATCAAGTTGAGATACTTCTAAATTCCAAAAATATTTATAAAATCATTAGGAAAAACTAAAAACATTTGACCACTTCTTTTCCTTAAGGATTTTGGAAACCCTTACTAAGTTGTAAGCAAACCAGTGTCATTTAGTTTCCCTATCCTTTTTGGCCTTTTCTCTCATGCACTTGCCATTTTTCAAGACCATTACTCTTCTTCTATCACATCCATTCTATTTATTTTCATCAGTTATCACATTTTTCCTATTTCTTAGGAGAACTACATTTTTCTTGAAGTTTTTTATTGGATATTACATCCATGGAACTATGTAGGCAGTGCCCACTTGCCTAGTGCATATAGAGACAACTCAACCACCCCCTTCCTTTTCTTATATTCTCCCATTTTGTTCATTTATTAAGTTGTCACCTATTTTATAGGGGCAATGTTTGTATAGTTTCTATTGTGTTGTTTATTTTTTTGTCTCTACTTATTTTTTTGTTTGTTTGTATGTTTGTTTGATTTTAGCACTGTTGCCTTGATTTGGTTTATATGTGTTCATTGGGTGATTCCTTACTCACACTTATACTCGAATCCATCCATATTCATATGTTTACATTGTCATCATGGTTTATATCATTGGTACATTATTTTCTATTGAGTATTGGATTACGAGAGTTAGTCCTCATGCATATTTTGGATAAGTCCTCATGATGTTATGCCATGATGCCTATCGACACATGCTACAACAAAATTCAGCTTCAAGAAGTCTATTAGGCAATGATAGCATCAACATCTCTTTGACACCAACATCCCGATTCAACCCCAATCATATCCCAAATAGAGTATTTAACCACAAAAAAATTTAACCTTTATTAGTTTAGATGAGCATCTCCCTACTAGTAGGTTGTTCTAATTCATCATTACCCTCTATGTTAAGTTATCATCATCCTTGGCCAAGTTTATCATGTTTTCCATAATCAAGGTCTAATGATTATAACTGCTTATGGGCAAATCATTATACACTATCCCACCTACATTTCTCAATGATTATAACCACCTTTGGGAAAATCATTATGTTCTCACCATTTTACTTTTTATATCCATAAAAGGCAATGTTGTTATCTTTTTCTTCTATCCTAGCTAGGGTAGCTCCATCTTCTTAATGATTATAACCACCTTTGGGAAAATCATTGTGTTATCATACCACATTGCCACTCTTAGGGTACAATGCTTATAATTGCCTTTGGAAAAACCATTGTATACCATTCCACTTTTATTCTTAGTGAGTTTGACTAATTTTTCCAAATCATTATGTTTTCACCCCATCATCTTTCATATTTTTGGTCCCCTCATTTCACTTCTTATCAAGGGATCATTTTCCAACCTACTTGTGCCAACTGTTCCCTTGAGGGGGCATCATACAGTTAGTTTATCATCATTATAGTTGTAGGCATACACGACCTTTTCATTCTTTGAGAAGATGTTGTTGTGCTTATAACTTATAATGCCTTCCCAAATAGGGGTAAACTATAGACACCTAAATCTAGCCACCAATGACCTCCAACCAAGCTTTTACCAATTTCCACTTAAAGTGTATAATTTGGCCTAAAAACACTAAAATTCATTAAATGAGTTGAAATTGATATATTCAAGTGCCAATTTTGGTTAGAGTATCATTAAATGGGGAAATGTAATTTATGGGCTAGCTAAATTTGATCAGATCATTTCCAGTCAAAATGTCAATTTTGCACTTGGGTGCTTTAGATTGCTCTTTTCTATCAAAATCTCTTACACAAGACACGTGCCTTTGTTATTTAGGTTTGGTAACATCCTAAATGGGATAACATATCTAATGCATTTGACATTGACTTCCAATTCCAATCCAGTCAAATTTTAGACCAATAACAAGAAATTTTGACCAATTTAATCAATTTGTGCACCAAGAGCCAAAATTTTCACTAAAATTGACTAATCATATTTTAGGATAATTAAATCCAAATCAAGGCCTAATTAATAATTCCATGGAAACTTGTTGAAAACTTATTTTTAGAAATGAATATTGAATATCTACATCATTAGGTGACTTCATTTCTTGGGAAGACATCCTTAGGCCATAAATACCACAAATATCAAGATTATGGGTCTCCCATGCCTCTTTATTATCTCACATGCCTCATTAATGTCCCTTCTTTCAAATTCATGATGACGATAATTATGGATTTTAATTACATAATTCAATTAATCCATGACCACACATCTCAATCTTGAGATGGATGGTCATGGTTGATTATGGTCATTCTTGAAAATATATAAATAGAGAGGCCATGAACATCATTTTTAAGCTTAATTTGTGTAAAGTTACCTTGTAAAATTGATTCTAAGAGCTCTCACATGCCAAATTTATGATTCAAAAATATTGAGCCAAGCCAAGCCAGGAAGTGCCCATTGATTACTGTATAATTTATAAATATGTAGATTAAATGTTTTTAATTTTTAGAAGTGCCTTGTCCATATTTTTTTAACATAGATTTATTTCCTCTAAACACTTGTGTGCTATGTTATGTTTAGCTTATATCTTTTCCTCTAATTACCTTCAGTGTAGTTATTTTCTTTTGTTAAGGGGATATGAATTTATTCCAAAGTTGAGAGTACAAATCTAGTGTGTTCAAGGAAAAATGACCAAAAGTACCAATGACTCCATGCCCAATGGATTTTTGATCCAAAAACAAGATTTACCCCATTAGATAAATCAAACAATTTTTATGAAATTAGATATTGAAAAAAATCTCAATTCTATTAAGTACATAGAATTGGATGCAAAATTCTAGGAATGAATGAAAGTGATTAGAAAACTTTGTAAACTCATTTCCTAATTTAAAATCCTATTTTGTGTCATTTTAAAAGTTTTTGTACTTATTTTAGTGTCTCATTAATTCTTTCTAAAAACTAAATTATAAAATTGAAACACATACAAACTAAAATGAAAGTTAACACATAACTTGGTAACAGAGTTCACCTTTTAGGGGCTATGTCTTCAGGTTCATAAATCATGAACTAATCCATTAAAAAGGATGCAAATATTAACACTTTATAAACTTACATCCAATGGATATAATAACCTAAAAATAATACTAAGATGGAATTATGAATACTCTAAAATTGATCAGTAATTCATCTTCTCAAAGTCCGTAGCACATGTTCATCTTCTTTGTGCATTTTGACATGGTGCTCCATTAGAGTGTATGTAAACTTTAATAAAATTGGCATAATGATGTCAAGAAGTGTTCTTTACCATCTATTATACCTTCAAATCCTTAAATAACCCAATAATAACATATATAATGAGATCCATGGCCAAAGGCTTTAAAAAATAGGTGTATAGTAATCACAAGGTAGATGTATGTCATCTTAAATATAACTCGCACATAGATATTACAAATTTGTATCACTTGGTCGAATATCATACCAATATTTTTGCAAGCATGAGGAATGGGGTTTGAATCACCTCAATCTCCTAATTTGGGCTTGAATATACTTCAAATATAAATAGGCCCTCATATTATTTATTTCAAAGCCATGGCCTATGGCCAAGAACCTTAATTTTGGAACTTGAGGTCAGGGGTTCAACCCTTAAATGATGCCTTCACAATTTATATTAGGATAATAATCCCACATGAATAGTGTGAGGTAATTTACATTTTTTAAATATGGAGAAACTCTCCTGATGTTATGTGGCTTAGGCCACATCTCCTCTACTTTTTTTGAGCATCATGCTAACCTTAAGCATTCCACATGGAACCTAGCATATGGGATGTTTTCAGGGTTTGTTGTATACATTATAAATTCATTAGAATGTTTAGCTATCACCACCAATTTAATTTGGAGGTATATCCTAAATCCTACATGGTGTTTGGATGAGTAAGCTTGATCCTTATCAATGTGGATAATAGTAGATTTGAAATTAGGCTAGGTCTTGATCTCACCATAGATAATAAGTGACTTGGAAAATAGAAAGGATGTGGTAGAAATACATGGTGGATTGAGGACCCACCACATGGACCTTTCTAATAATGCCACAAAAAACCACTTGTCAAAATGAGATGCAATAGCATAATCTACATAATATGGCATAAAAAACTATAATGTAATTAGAACAATAAAATTATATCAATATACCATGTCTTCTATTAGCAAACCAACTTATTGTTTTTTTAACTTGTTAACATAAAACTTTGATAGATGATATCTAAAGCATACAATATCCAATTCATGTGTTCCAATGGGCATTGGAAATCTATCGAAGTGATCTTCCATACTGAATTATTTTAGGGAGATTCAGGGTACATATGAATGGTGAAAAATCTTCCAGATCATACCTCCTCATAAAGAGGCTTTTGGTCTCCAAAATTCCCAATAATCTAAATGACCCAAAAAAATCTTTGTGAGTTATATTCTTTGTTAGTAACAATCTTCCTGCACTAATTCCAAACATACAGGAGCCAAAATTAGCATATGAAAGAGTTATGAGGTCAATATATCAAAATGACGTAATAAAAATCCATTTGAAAAATACCAAGTCTACATCAAAGAAATAAGATATCATCAAAAACTTCCCTACAAAAAGTCAACTATCCAGCTAAAAATTGTACCCTGATTATGGAGAGTAAAACAAACTCTATACCCATTCTACCAAAATGACCTATTACCCAAAATAGTCATTGAATCTTGATAATTCGCTCAACCCTTGCATGGCATGAAGGTTAAGGTGTTCTTCTGATATCAATATCACACAAAGGAAAACAAAGTTCATCAAAATGGTGATATAGATCACCTATGTATAAAAATTCCCTATAAGACTTGTAAAAATTGCAACACTTGTATACTTACATTTACAAACATTGCCCATCTATGGTTATTTGAAAGTACATCTACATGATGTGCATGACAAACATATATGTGAGTACAAAAAGTTTGTAATACAAGCATTGCCTAAGATATAGTGGGACATAAATGTGTAATACATCAAGTATATAGGTGTGTAATTACTTTTTCCCTCTAAATTCATTAATGTAAAATACATTCGCACAATACATGAAAGAATAACCAAGGGAAAATAGATGATTTTTCCATCTTGTAAACAACATAATTAATTGTTGTGATCCCAAAAATAGATTATGAATCTTTCTCTATACCTGTTAAACTTCAATGTCAACTTTGAGAATTTACACAATAAGAGCTTCTTTATAAACTCACAAAATCTACAAGTAAATGTAAGAAAAATATCATATAAAGGTGAGGCAAAAACCAAAAAATTTAAACTTGCGTCGAGGTTTTTTTCACTATCTAATTGCTCCCTATTTCATACCTCCACAACTCATCCAACTAAGTTAGATTTCTAAAATCTTATCATAATGGAAAAATTGTATTAGGAGATAGCAAATATTCTTCCAAACACAAGGGTGATCACATTTTCTTCCCAAATCCACATAAATAGGAATTCCCTAAAAATAGTGTTTGAAGTGAAACTTAAGCATACTAATCAATAACATAGATATGCTTTTAAAAACTATCCAATTACACCATTTTATCAATAAGGGTTTCAAAAATTGAATAAGAGGTTTCATCTTATTTAAAAATCTATCTTATGAGAGTTAGATGATCCATTTCATTTTTAAAAAGTCTTTTAAAACAATTCCACATCAAGGTATATTTTACTTCCAAGGTAACCCACATAAAGGATTCAAACCAAAATTATGTCACATAGTTACATTGAAAATATCATATACCTCTTTAGAAATGGTGAAGTGCACTTATTGAGTACTGGTTGGCATATTTTTGGGGTTTGAAACAACTTACTATTTGCTTCCTAAAACACTTAAGAAAGTTGTTAAGACATACCAAGTTCAACCAATTCATACTCAATAGTCAACATGCAAAAATTTGTTCATTCCTAAACAATGCCTTATTTTCCATTTCCATATCTTACCATGCAAACTAGTCTCTTCACTTGTTCCTATAATTAAGGACATAGGATTTCAAAATATGATTAGTTATCCAAAAATAATAAAGGCTACACAACTAGTTATCAGATACCAAAATATTGTGTCAATACCAATATGACTCAGATCACCATCATACCTTATTCTACCCTCTATGTAAGAATGATAATAGGATTACAATTGATTCCTCTTGGATGTGCATCACTAAAAATGCCTTTCATTTTATCTGAATGCATCCAAAGAAAGAAAGGTTGATCCTCTCTCAACACTATCTCACACCTTAATGTGTCAATGTTTGTTCATAATCTAGATTAAACCTATAAGACTAGTGGTTTCAGAATCTTAGCTATTATAAGCTTCTCTTATTTCAATGGATTGGAACACTTACCAATTCTCCTTTGCACTAGCCAATCCTACATGGTCAAATAAAAAAAAGAATAATACCAAAAATCTGATATCTAAAAACTCCAAACTGAAGTATATCAAGAACTGAAAAAAGTCATGTATCAACCTGATCTAATACCAAAATTGATCCAAAAACAAGATTTACCCCTTAGATATATCAAATAATTTTTATGAAATCAGATATCAAAAAAATCTCAATTCCCTTAAGTACATAAAATTGGATAGAAAATTCTAGGAATGAATGAAAGTGATTAGAAAACTTTATAAACTCATTTCCTGATTGAAACTCCTATTTTGTGTTATTTTTCAAATTTTTGTACTTAGTTTAGTGTCTCATTAATTCTTTCCCAAAACTAAACTATAAAACTAAAACACATACAAACTAAAATGAAAGTTGACACATAAATTGGTAATGGATTCACCCTTTTAGGGGCTATGTCTACAAGTTCATAAATCATGATCTGATCCATTAAAAAGGATGAAAATATTAACAATTTATAAAATTACATCCAATGGATATGAGAATCTTAAAATAGTACTGAGATGGACTATGAAGACTCTGAAACTGATCAACAATTTGTCTTCTCAAAGTTCATAGCACCTGTTCATCTTCTCCATGCATTTGGGCATGGTTTCTCCATTAAAGTGTATGAAAAATCTAATAAAATGGACATAATGATGTCAAGGAGTTTTCTCTAAATTCTATCAGACCTTTAACTTCTTCAATAACCCTATAATAGCATATATAATGAGCTCTATGGCTAAAGGCCTTACAAAATAGGTGTATTGTAATCATGGGCTCGGTCTGTGTCAAATCAAATACAACTCACACATAAATATTACAAATGTGAATCTCTTGGTCAAATGGCATACCAATATTTTTGAAAGCATGAGGAATAGGTTTTGAATCCCTTCAATCTCCTAATCTAGTCCTGAATAGACTTTAAATAGAAATAGGCCCTCATATTATTTGTTTCAAAGTCATGGCCTAATGACCTAACACTTTAATTTTAGAACTCGAGGTTAAGGGTTTGACCCTTATCCAACACCTTCACAATTTATAATGGGATAATAATCCCACATGTATAGAGTGAGGGAATTTACATTGTTTAAATATGGAAAAACTCCCATGATGCTACATGTCTTAGGCCACATCTCCTTCACTTTTTTTAGCATTGTGTTAACCTTGAGCGTTCCACATAGAACTTGGAATAAGGGATATTGTTAGGGTTTTTTTGGATGTATTGGTAATTCATTAAAATGTTAATATATCACTACCAATTTAAGTCGGAGGTATATCCTAAAGCTTGTTTGGTGTTTAGATGAGTAAGCTTGATCCTGATCAATGTGTAGAATAGTATATTTGAGCTTGAGCTGGCATTTAGGTTAGGTCTTGATCTTACCATAGATAATGAGTGACTTGGAAAATATAAAGGATGTAGTGTAAAACCATGTGATGGCTTGAGGACCCACCATGTGGACCTCTCTAATAATGCCACAATGAAGCTCCTCATCCTACCACTTGTCAAAATGAGATGCACTAACATAATTGACATAATATGAAATAAAAAATTGTAGTTTAATTTGAAAATTAAAATTAAACTAATAAACCATGTCTTCTATTATCAAACCACCTTATTATTTTTTTAACTTGTTGACATAAGACTTTAGCAGATAATATCTAGAGCATACAATGTCCAATTCACATGTTCTAATAGGCATTAAAAAGCTATCAGAATGCTCTTTTATACTGAATTATTTTAGGGAAATTCAGGGTACATATGAAGGGTGAAAAATCCTCTAAATCAATTTATTTAAAGGTTAATTATTCCTACTTAGTAGGTAAGTAACCCGTAGAGGTTGTCAAAAGTGTTAACTTTCTAAGTCACCCCTATTTTGTACAAAACTCACAAATATCCTATAGAAGTTTTGTGAACCTAAAAATTGTGGAGTTCCTTAAAGTAAGCCTACATGTAGATGTTTCCTATTTGTGCTATTGCTTAAATAAATAAACATAGATCTATGAATAGAGTAAGTGTCAATTCATGCTCATGAAGAATTTCTAATGTGTACCTTGTATCGATATCATCCACCTCACAAATGGCACATAGGTTCAAAGGTATAAATCTCTTAGTCTTCAAATATCATAGTTAAAATGTGTAAGGAGTAGTTATAAATCATGAATATTTCACCCAAGATATTCAATCTTCTTATGCACTCATATTTAAAATATCCTTTATGCTTCCATGATGAAGACTCACACCAAATTGCATAATTCTGATTCTACAATTTCATAAATCATAGGCAATGAACTATGTTGCACACATGCCACTTCATAGAGTGATATGAGACCTAGGTATAAATCAAAGACTTTTGATAACTATCAAGGGGTATTTGGCACAAAATGGTTAAAATTCATGCAACCCCATAAAGGACTCTTATGTCTACATCCTTCACCAATCTAAAGCTCATTATGAAGCCTAAATATATAGTCCTTGTTGTGAAGATATCTAAAAAATGCATAAGGCATTGATATCTATTAGATGTGTAATATTTATGTGGTAGTTTAAAGAGGGCTCATGTAGTAATTGACAAGTGGCAGTGAAATATAAAGCGGTAGTTAAAAATTAGTTGAGTGGTGTTAGAGGCCTTGTTAGGATGAGTAAATTCATAAGCAGATTTTAGATGTTAAAATATGATCACATTCCACCCCTATGACTATTACAAATATCTTCCATTCTTAGACATGCACATGGATCCATAAGAATCATGCCACAAACTCAAAAACATGGATCACTAGACAAAATTTAAGAAGCATGTACATGATTCCATAATAGAATTAAAAGACTATATCTACCACCCTAAGGAGTGCATTAATTGAAAAAGGTTTGTTCCCCTATAAAATACTTATTTTTCATTGTAAAAGGGTCTATATTTTTTAGGCAACCTCATGATACTAAAATTTTCCCTCCAAGAACACTTATGTTGGTTAAACCTTTCACTTTAATAAGAATTGAGTTCACCTCCCTCTATTCTTCTTACACTTTATGTGTGGTTTGTCTTTGTTGATCCTTATCTATGGGTAATGTTCACCCCTCTCATTATCATCCATTCCTAGTACCTCTATGTATAACGTAGAACTTACTTGAAGGTTGCATTATGTGTGCACTTGGGTCTATGCAATTTTTATCTATGGATAACCTTCATCCCTCTAAATGTTGTGTTGTTTTCCCATGCCTACATGCAAAATACATATACATTTGGAGTTTCCATGGTGGATTTTGTATGATATTATCTTGTTCTCATATGTTTATAGTGTGTTCATCATGGTAGTGGAAGTGTTTTCTCTATTATTGGTACATCACCTTTTATTTTCTAGGAAACCCTTACCTTCTACCTCTTTATTCCTTTGAAACCTTAGGTTTAGATTAATGGTATATTTACCATTTTTGTTTTTAGTTATATGTGTTTTTACTAACATGGGTGTACTTAGAATAGAAGGAAGTTGACCTACTTTGTAGGTTTATCCCAAAGAGTGAAAGGGTCCCATAACTTGGGGATGTTCTCATCATTATAATGAAACAACTGATGCTCCATGCATGAGGTTTAGTGATAACACTTACATGTCCATCACCAAATACTTATGTACCTTACACAAGGAATTTTCACTTTATGCCCTATAGTAATAACCTCACACACTATAGACCATCCATAGGTGTATGTTTTGAATGAAAATACTCCCCTTTTCCATAGCCAACCTTAATGAAACTCCAAATATGTTCTACACTAGTGGTAACATGAATCCTAATCAACAAATAAAACATCCATGTATTTTTGAAATGTGATGTGCAATTATCTGACCAAATGTAACGCTAATTGAAATGAATGTTCCTCTTAGTCAACTATCCATATAACTTCTCAAAATAGCTATGCATGTACTTTTTACAATGTGATCAATCATCACTGATATATAAATGGTACTCCCTTAATATTTTTTGATCTTTATCATAAATATTAGGTGCATGAATTAATGGTATATTCACAAATATGTAAATTTATGATGAGTTGTATTATTGCAATTAAACTTTGATTTGTGGATTGAATGTGTAACTTTTATAGAAGTCAACCAATAAAACAATCAAACCAAGTGGGAATGTATCCTTAATTATCATGAAATGTTCATCAAACCATCTGGCCATGTGTGTGTGCCTTGCATACTCATAAACAAATTTATCCTTGAATTTGACCATAAATTATGAAACAAGTATCTGTTTTGTAACAAGATCACATCTTTTAGATTCTTTCCAATATTTTACCTAATAGTCATAGATTTATATTTGTTCAAACCAATTAATTCCTATCTAATTTCACTTATTTCATTTTTATGGATGTAATTTTTTATTTTTATCAATCCATCACAAATACTACAATTTCCATCCAAACATGTTTTGTTATAAATAAATTGTCCATCCAGTCTTTCATAAAAAATAGTTGGAATAAATTGCCTAGTTAATTTTTGTAGAACTTCTAAGCAACACTTCTAAAAAGTACAATGAATATGGAATAAAACATCATAGTTCATTACAAACTCAACATGTTGCTTACAAAAACAAGTGGTGTGTGTGTGATTTATTTTTACATGAAAAGGTTTAGCCATCTCAAAATATCTTTGAATAATATAAATTTATGGATGTTTTTTCCAAAAACTTAGAGTACAATTATGTTTTAGTCATAGAGAAGAAATGTTTTGGATGCAGTTCAAAATTACAAGAACTAACTCTTCTTTTGACTACATCTCTTTTATTGGGTAAAACTCTAATATTGTCCTTACAAAATTATGCAAGTAACTCTTTCATAGCAGTGGCTATAGCCTTTTCCTTTCATGGAATTTGACCATAGAATGCCTAGAGCTCATTGGTATTAGGTTCATTAAGTCTTTTGCATATTTAAATTATTGTCATTAATGTTTTTCTATTTATATCAAGTGTCCATCTTTTTTATGAAATCAATCATTTTTTCCCTATTTTACTACTTACTACATAAGTTGTATTATATATCGGGTAGCATTACAATATTTATTGTGTGATTTAGGGCCTATAGTATGATATGCATCATGTAATTTGTCAAAAATTTCTATGTTTTCATCATCCATATTATATTTTATTAACCTTAATGTGTACATGGCAAGTCTCATCTTAATTAATTTCACCTACAAAATAAACGATGACATCTTTTAGTATCATGAATGAAATTATGAAAGAAACTATCCCAAATTTCCAGAGCCAACCTTATTGAATGTTGGTTCGATATTTTTTTAGGCATTGGTTTAAAAATATTTCCATCAACTT
Organism: Torreya grandis; assembly: GCA_037957365.1. Classification (NCBI taxonomy): domain Eukaryota; kingdom Viridiplantae; phylum Streptophyta; class Pinopsida; order Cupressales; family Taxaceae; genus Torreya; species Torreya grandis. The sequence goes on from JARHVA010002207.1 coordinate 205,466, forward strand.
CAATTAAGTACTTACCTTTTATACACATAACTCTTGGAGGTATTATTACTAGTGGAGCTTGTTGAGAGGGTGTTTCAAAATAATCATTACTTTTATTGATTAGTGGTGGGACAACATTTTATTCATTATTTATTTCCTCATTATATGCTTCCATGAAATTTTATTCATTACTAATTCCATCATTATTTCTTTCCATGAAAATTTCTTCATTGTTTGGGGGTAAGGCATCATGCATAAAATCATCATAAACAAAATAAAAAACACTATACTTTTAATGGGAGCTTCCAACACTATCTATTTCATTATTGTTAATTTCATCATTATTCAATGTAGTATTATCAATTCCATCATTATTGAATTGAATATTTTAAATTTCATCATTATTGTCAATTGCATCATTGTCTATGACATTTGTCTCATCAGAGATATTTTATGTACCTTGTTTTAAATGAAGTGATTACATTCATACCTTGTTTCTTCTCCCACCTCTTATATTTTCTCAAGTGTTTTATTCTTCAACTTCTTTCTCTTTCTTGAACATGATCCATCACCCATCGAATAATTGATATATTTTCAAAGGTGGGGTCTAAAAAATCAATTGATAGCTATTGTTCTCAACTTAAAACTACTACAGAAGCATGTAGATAATGTTTGTGGGGATATATTTCTTGAATTGGTTAAAACATGTCCATTAAAAAGTAAGTTTTTATCTATACTAAGTATAACATGTATGTTTTATGGTATAACATGTACACGTTACTAGCCCAAAATATATTACACTATAACATGTATGCATTATAGTATAATGTGTATGTCTTATATCATAATACATAAATATTATAGGTTTGAATTCAAAATCCCAACTTGTTGGCTCAGAAATGGTATGGATTCCCAAGCTAAAGGCTTGGACCTATCAATCTACATCCAAGTCTATGAGCTTTGATAGAAAACAACAAATATAAACTTCCATCACCAAAAACACTAGGGATTTCAACAATAACATTCAAAAACTTATTACAATGATGATGATCACACTCTCCTCTTTTCAAATATATGATTTTTTGAATTTTTGGACTATTTTAATATTATAAACTATGTTGATTTCTAACTATAGCTTTTTTAGGGTACCACACAATGAAAATATACATGCCTATACATGTTAATGTAATTTGTTTTCATCTCATCCAAGTGAAAAACAAATTATATGGTCACAAACTAGGCTTAATTCTACACACATTCAAAAAAAAAATCCATTTTTATTTTTTTGAGGTAGTTAGGGGCACACGACCGGTTATCCATTTTTTTGTTAGTTTTTAGGATCTATTTACTTACAAAATTAATAATAATAAAATATTAATTAATAAAATATAAAAAATATAGGTCATAAACTATAATATATTATCTAAATATTCACCAAAGGGTTTCAAACAATATTAAATGATGTTCAAAAAATGGTGGGCCACATAGTTGTCTTTCTAGTTTGTTTTCCTAAAAAAAGAAGAGTTCCTATTCAAATTTTAGATAATTAACTTAGTTATATTTAATATATTTTTTTAAATGTGTTTTTTCAACTAAAATTAAAGTGTTATAATTTATGTTCTTATATCATCTTAAATTTTGAGTGTAGCTATTTTAAATTATCTACACAAGTTTAGTTTTCTAAAATTTTAGCAAAATCATGTCCACAGGTAGCCCCTTTTTATTCCCCAACTTTATTCACTTACCCATATACAAGATAAGGATTAAATGAAAGCATTAAGATATATATTTATAAATATTTTTTACATGAAAAATTATTAACTTATGCACTTATTAGGATAGCATACCAAAGGTCATTGACACTTTTTAAAATATTTTGCTAAGATACCTAAAGGAGTCTCAGATCCCCTGCAAACAATAAACTAACATTTAGTTTCAAGAGGAAAATTGTAATAAGATCATGCAATTTTTTTTTATAAAATTTTGAAATTTTAAATTGAAGTAAAATGGTTGAATATCCTTGATTTATTTATTGATGATGTTTATATGTCATTTTGAGAAAACATATTAATAAGATACACTTTGTATAAATGTGATCTCGTGTAGTAAAATCAACCAAAAAACATGGGTTACAAAATGACATTCAAATAAAATTTATGAAAATCCATATGTCAAAACTCAAGTAAACCCATGCTAATTTTCAATTCTCAAAAACCATAAAATGTACCTTCAATGTATGAGTCTATGTAAAAATGTGTGTGAACATGTCATACATAATTTTAAAAAATCCATAAATTTTTTTCATATATAATAAATTAATATGTCTTATGTGCCACTGAGTAAAATAAAATCCACTTATGCAACTTAATACTATAATAAATTAGGATTTGAAGCATACAACTAAACTTAAAAAATTCTAAGCTAAGTGTATATGTATTAAAACTATGTATTTAAAATTATAAAGGAAACATGTAACTATATACACCTAATTTTTGTTGGCTAAATTATGATCCAAATATATTTTACTTAATTAGTTTGTTATTACCTTTTTAAATACTTTTTTTGTTTGGGTTGGTTAACCCATTAATTGGTTTTCACAACCAACTATAGTAGCTTTAAAAATCATACCAATTTTAAACATATATATGAAGCGCTTTATATTGAATATAATTTTTTATTTTATTCCTCCCACCTAGTGCCAACAATGGTATTATATATCAGATGAAGTTATTCTAAAGGAAATTTACCCTAGTTATGGAGGATTGAAGGATAACACTGCATGATAGATTAGCCCAATTTGGTCAATCTAAGAGACTTGTATGGTAGCAAGTAAAGTGAGATCATAACAACTATCCACATAAATTTCCTTAGAACCTATGGAAAGAAAGAGCCAACTACTTCTATAGAGCTCCTAACCCAAGCTATGCAGGTTGTAAATATATTTTATTAAATTTGTATTGACTACATATGAACTAGACTCAAATTCAAAGATTACCATTAGATTTTGATGTAGTCTCAAATGACATCTAGTTTGGCATGATTTAGATTTATTCAACATTGAGTGTTTTTCATTGACCTAGAAATTGACTCATTTTTCAGTTGATTTGCATTTAGATCAAACACTTTCCTTAAGTTTTTAAATATTTTTATTTGGTCCTACATTTCTCTCCATTGCATCACTATTATTGATCTGCTCCAACTCATCTCAGTTAAACTTGATCAAGTTTTTGAATAAATTTATTTATTCTCCTATATTGTATGGAGACAAAATAATGGATTGTTAATTTTATTTTGGAAGCTATTTGGTCAATAATCCTATATGTTGTTGTTGTAATATTTTTTTAAGCATTTGCCAAGTGTACTGAAGCTATAGTTACTATTAGACCTTTGTCAAAGTTATTTGAAGTGCAAAAATTTACTATTTTATGACATAATAATCCAAAGATAGTACAACATAATGTCTAGTAATTAATTTCCTATTTTTTCTCTAGATCTCAAGATCAACATGAATATACAAGTGAGATATTTTTACATGCAAAAAAAATTGCTACTTGGTAAAATATTTTTTCTCACATCTGCAAAAATTAAAGATATATTGAATATCATACCTTTTTGTATTCAAGTTTGTTGAAATCAAGTTGGATATAATACTTTTGTTAGTTATGTGGTAAAGAGAGGTCAAGGGTTCAAAACCCTTATGTTATTTTTTTAGTCATTTTTTTTGCAAAAAGGAGTTATAAGGGCTTTGTAAATTATAAAAGGTGATATAAGGTGTTTTTTTATAAGTTCCTAGATTCTTATATCCTTGTAATTATAATCCATTTTTTTGATAAATTAAAAATCCCAATAGCATTCCATTTTTTGACTTGATTATCTTTTTTGATAGCACCATGGCAAAAATTGTGAGCTTAATCTCCAAAAATGGATGCCTAGCACCTAAACACTACAAAGAATGGAGCTTACACATGGAAAAAATGCTTATTTTTAATGATTTATGGGAAATGGTAGAAAAACAGACCATCCCACCCACTAAAACTAACAAATTGAATGAGTACCAAAATAATGATAAACATGCACTTGTATAACTAAAATCATCCTGCACTACACATGATTATTCACATTAAATCTATGAAATATAGAGTATGAAAAGCATTAAAAGACTTATATGAAAAATATCATGCATACAATAAGATTAACCTTATGATGAAACTTTAAAAAAATAAATTAGTTGATGATGAAGATGTGTTTGAATATATATCTTAGATGAAAATTTTGAAATGATAATATTGGATGACAGGTGGAAAGATTGATGATGACATGCTCATTTTCATCACACTAAATGACTTCAGTTTTGCATAAAACAATTTTATAAAATTTTATAGCTTAGTGATAAGCTAAATGGTGAAACATTTGCCTATATTTGTAATATATTAACTTAACATGAGTGATATTTTACAAAAAAAGAGAAAACCTACTCAAGAAGCTCACTATATAAAAGCCAAGTCATATCAGTGAGATCATTGCCATGTATAAAGGTAGTTTTAGAAACATTCTATAAAACACACTCTAATACATTCTCCACACCATTTTAGATAGTCTTCATAGTGTTATCATAGGCACTCTCTATGATTAACAAAATGCAAACATCACCATAGGCACTCTTCTCATTCTAGTGGTTCATCTTCTTTTGGATCTTGTTGGCATAGGAAAGAGCCCAAATGTTTCATATGTGGTGGTATTGGACATTAAAAAGATGTATGTCCTTATTTATGACCCTGTTATCCACATAAAATGAGAGGAGGGAAATTATGTAAATCATTATAATGAAAAATATTTTAGTTACTCCAACTATTTAGGTTATTTTAACACTTCCTCTAATCAAGAGGAATTCTATATGGCTAAGGTTTATGGCCTAGATAGACCCAAAAACTTGTTTTGAGTGATTAGTAATTCACCCATAGTGTGCAAGCTATTATTCTCAAGATCGAGATCTATTATAGTAGCATTTTTTGTCTTGTGTTCTTCCATTCTTCCAATTTTGGCTTTCTATACTTGATATTCATGATAAGGAATAGATGATATTATTTTATTTTTTTCTCTTGATGCACAGCTTCTCATTTCTTTCCTAATAGGGTGAGAAGATATAACATTAGTAGGTTTTCTATTAGTTTTTAGTGATAGTATAGTTGATAGGTGTTGTTATATCTTCAGTGTTAAATAAATGTCATCAGTGTTTGTTGGAAATAAGGGAGATGTGCCATACACAATACAAGATAGTCATTTGGATGGGCTTTTAGGTGGAGCCTTATTTTGATCAATATATTTGGATAGGATTTGATCATGTTTTACTATAGTATGTTATGATTATCACAGGGGATGAGTAGTATTTGATCATGTTCATCATCTTTTTTGTGCCACAACTCATAAGGTAAGCTTATTTATGGAAAGACATCAATTTCGATCGGTATTAGGAGGTACAATGCACTAGTTATAGTTTCTTTAGAGTTTCATTGATGACTTTAGAGTCATTTCTCTAATTATTTCATCTTTTATACCCATTTTGATCAAGGGGGAGTTTTTTAGGTTAGTTATGATCCAAAGATATGTTACTCAATTAGTTTGTTATTAGTTTCATAAATATTATGTTTTTTTGGGTTGGTTAACCTATTAGTTGGTTTTTAAAACCAACTTCATTAACTTAAAAAATAATATTGATTTTGAACACATATACAAAGCACTTTACATTGAATATAATTTTTTAGTTTATCCCTCCCACTTGGTGCCAACAATTTCCATTTTCCACAATGTCTTTGTCATAGTTTTCCACACTTTTTCCATTTATGTACATTTGGTTATTTTCAAACACTTTCCACCCACATTATACTCTTCACACCCAAGACATGTATATTTCCTCATAAACACATTAAATATATCAATTATCAACACCAATATTCTAGTAAGTCATGTTTTTTTCAACATAATCTCTATTTTGAGTGGTAGTTTTTTGATATTGACCAGGTCACAATCTATCAATTCTTAACCTTATCCAATGATGTGTCATTTACACCTTGGTATTATTCCTCATATCTTAACCACCACTTATCACTATATTATAGGTTTAGCTTACACGCATATGTGTCATAGAGATTATTATATATTAATTAACCCTTAGTTATATTTGAGGTAATCTATTGATTAATTTCTATCATCTATATCTCTTAAAAGGCAAGTATATCACACATAGTCATAAAGCAATATCAAGAGTTATGTGAATTTTTTAAAGGAATGTGAAAATTCGTCCTACATAGAATCAACACCATTCCAAGTCTTGTACCATCACATCTTGTAACAAAATAATATTATAGGAAAGTATATAATTGCATCTAATTATTTAGGGAGAGGAGGTGAAGTCCTATATCTCATTGTATTAGGAACACTCATAAATAATAGAACTACATTGAGACACAACTATCATATGTGAATTTTATTTTAAGTGTAGCCCTCAAGAGAGAGTCTTGGGTCGAAAACCCTTTAAAATAATCCATTCTTATGAAATTATGGTGAATTATGTCTATAATGACAAATATTAATTTCAAAAAATTATGCCCATAAAATCAATGAAGTAAATCTAGGATATTGATCATTTGTCTCTATTGAATTAGTTTATAAATTTATAGAACCTAATAATTAATATAGGTCAAAATCTTGTACCATTATTAAAATTTTCACTTTCATGAAGGCATTGATCCTTTTGTACACATTCCCAACCACTTAACCCTCAAAGGTAATTCTAAATCCTCTCTTGTCTTGGTATCTTCATATACAACATGTTCCTAAAATGTAGAAGCAAACCCATGATGAAAAATTTAACATATTGTAAAGGATGGATTTCATATAAGTTTAGATATCAAGGTTTTGAACCTTACATTTTATGTGCAAACCTATTGATGAGGTTCTATTTAATTTATTTGAGAGTGTAGATTTTTTTTGTTGGAATTAAATAATATTAAATTCTTTTAATAACACATCCTTTAAAATTTCATAATCTATATAGCCTCTTATGGATCAAATTTGTTGTACCCAGTGTGTGCATGATCTAAAATGGTATTCATGAGCTAGCTTGTCATCTTGTATGGTGCAATGATGCCCTTAAAATCCATATTATTTTAAAATTTTGTTCATGTTATATATCATTATATATTCCTTGGTAATCAATTAATCCCATGGATATTTCATAAATGAAATTTTTGGGGGGAGAAGCCTATATTGATAGTTGACTACTTATTGATTTAGCGATTAAAACTTGACTTCCAATGGGGTTAGTTCTTCCTAAGCCACCAAAATTTCCTCTTTGTATAGGTACATTATACCAACTCTTAAACTAGGTTATTTTGAGGTTATATTTGTGTTTGGATTAACATGCATAGTTCTATTAGTTGTTTCTCCTCATTTTACGTCACTACTAGTCTATGCAATCATATTATTGCCAAAATAAATTAGGAATACCATCTAGTAAAAAAAAAATTAGTACATTATATTTTTTAATTTATTCCTTTGTTCAAGGTTATTTTATACAAAATAATTTATGCTCTGGACCATAACATACACATCCCTCCATGTGTGTAAGTGCTCAAGTAGCTCACATAAAAATATTTCATAGATAGGATCATACAAATACTCTGCCACTAATTTATTAGGAGATAAATTTATTGATCTCAAATTATTATTTTCAAAGGTGCACTCTTGGTCCAAAATCCACCTCTCTATATTTTCCAAATAAATATGGTGAATCATCTCCAAACATCATCTTTTGCAGTTGGTTCAAAAACATCCTAGAAATATAAAAAAAATTGTAGGGGTAGTTTACTATGTGGCAAATATAATATATATACCATTAAGATTACCATAATAATTATAAACAATCATGCCACACTATCACACAATTATACTTGTACAATCATCTAAGGCATATTGAAAGAGAGACAACTGACACACATTTGGTTATTCATAGAATATGACTTTTCAAAATTAATCAGGATGTCTTCTATAAAGGCATCAGATTAAAAAATACATAGACATTCAAGGTAATGAACAAAATTCACATTCACATTTCAATGGAAAAATTAATCATTAAAACTAAATATTAAGAAACAAGTCTTAAATGACACAGTCATTCATTAATGGTATTTTTATCCCTTTACATTAATATACATCATAATGATAGAAAAATACATCAATATTTTAATAAATAACAACTTGTCAACTTAATAACTTAGCCTAACAAAAATAACAACTATCAATCTAGCACCAAAAATCTTAAAATTAGATGTGAGGTGAGATTTTATAGGTATAAGCCACTATTTATCATTACATTAAATAATTATACCACCATACCCACACTATTTCCCTAGATTTTCTAAAGTAATTCTAAATGGTGAAATCCATAAATATCATATTGCATTAAGGATAGTTATTTTTTCCAACTCTCTTAGATGTGTGCTCCATACTTTTTTTCTTTGTGGTTTTCCTTACCTCTTTCCCATTCACTTCACTGTTTTATCCTCAATGTACACCTAGACTTCATTTTTTTGGTTCTTTCATTTCTATCACTATCGTGTATCTTAGAACATCTATGAAAATACTTACTCATGAAGTTTTGAGATTGGTGGCACTCTAAAATACTTGGTCAAAACTATGGTAGTCTTTAGTAGATGTAGTCATTACAATTTATTCTTTCACATGCTACCACACAAAAAATAATTTCAAATGCTATGTCCTCTAGATAATAGTTTCCAAAATAATGTCTTCACTTATATACTTGATCAAGATTATGGGCCAAAAACATTGACTAATTATATTCATTCATGATAGTTTGTAGGTATATGAGATCTACCAACACCAATAAGTGAGTAAACCTATCCAAATAAAATAAATTATTTATATTCCATCCATACTAGATAATATTTAAGTACATAATTAATTATTATTTTTTAATTTTATATGCGTTATTGTATTAACACACATGCATCAAAGTAGGGAATTATATCGACACCTAATTTTGAAACAAGACCCTTTTCCACATCACTTTTGTCATACTTTACCAAACTTGGTCCATTTTTATACATTGGAATATTTTATAACACTTTCCACCCATATTATACTCTCCTTAGCCTTAAGACATCAATATTTACTCATAAACATCTCATATCTATCAATTGTCGATATCAAGATCCTAATAAGGCATCTTTTGTTTTTCTCGATATCTATTTTGAACACTTTTTCCTATTAGATCATTGTTGGTAGTTTTCCAATTTTACTAGATAAGAATTGGTAGTATATCAATTAAGAATCTCATCTTTTATGGGTCATTTTTTCCTTGGCCTCATTTTATATGCCTTAATCACCACTTATAACTATCTTCTAGTTTTTTCCTATGTTCTTGTGTCTAAGAGAGTCATATATATAAAAATATACACTTAATATTTTTTATATATCTTATTGATAAATTATAATCATCTATATCTCTTAATATCCAAGTCTGTCATGCATAATCAACGATCCTTATAAAGAGTTATACATATTTATCAAATAAGTACCCACATTAAGATTAAATTACATGAACACCATTTTAAAACTTGTTCCATCACATATTATACCAAAATAAGGTAGTATCAAAGCATATAGTTGTATTTTATTATCTATGTAGAGGAGGTGAAGTATAATTTATAATTGGTTTGAAAACACTCACAAGTAATAGGACTACATTGAGCCTTAATTTTCTTGTGTGAGAGATGTGTAGTTGTAAATCCTAAGAGGAAGGTCCAATACCTCACCCATACACATTTTATATGCTTATGACATTATGGGTGATTTGGTATATAATTAAAAATATCAATATCATATAACTCTACCCATAAATTTAGTGTAACAAATCTAGGAACCTGGTCATCTATCTTTGTCAAAGCAACTCAAAACTTCATACATCTTAAAGATAAGTAGAGGTTAGAATCATATCAATGGGTCACAATTGGTCATTTCATTATTCTGTGCTTGTTACAATTCATGGTTTGCTAATTTTTTACCTAATTCATATCACAACCAAATTTTAGGATTGCAATCCAATCAGCTACATAAGTTCATTTTGAGTATAAAATCCAATTACAATGCCAAATTATGTTATTTTTAGTCACATATCTCCCTCTTATCATTATTATTTTTTATCAATCAAAAATGTGGTAATTTCATGAATATTTTTGGTATTAAAGTATTACAAAACCTATATTTTACTATATTTTTATAGGTTTCCCTTATCACATAATTTTAGTGTAGTTTACCCACTAAACCAAAATTTTACAGCATAGTAACTAAACTTCAAGAAATACAAGTCAATTATGAAAGTCTATGATAATGATGAATATCACTAATTTGGTGTAATATCTTTAAATATGTCACATGTCATAATGTGTAATAAATCAAATGCTTTCCTTAAACTCACAAAGAAAATAACATGTCAAGAAAGTGATACAACGTGTTTAATGAAAACTAAAGCAATATATTATTTTAATAGGTTTCCCACAAGCCCAAAATAATTTAAAATAAATGGAGTGATGTTCCCCAATTGGGACATATTTTCCATTTCATTTTATGATTTTTTTACTTATGATATGGGAAAACTACCTTTATATCATGAAAAAAAATGTGGAGACTACTTAAAACTTATAGTAGGCTTATTGGGATCCCAAGCCACCTATGAGGTATTTGAAACCCTCCTTAAGATACTTAAAAATTAAAATGAAAAAAGAAAGGGGCATGACATCCTCTATCAAGGAAAAAAGATGTTGAAAAAGATAGAAAAAGGGGATTCAAATGCATAAAATGGGTGATTAATGGTGGAAAAATATTATTATTTAATATAACTGATTTTAACATGTTAGTCAAATAATAAAGATACAAATTTTAGAGTAGGCTAGCTTGAGGAAACTCGAGCTAGGGAGGCTTAGTGAAATAAAATGTGAGTAAAATCAACAAGTTTGATGCAAATTCAAAAAAGATGATTATTTGCAACCAAAGGAAATGAAGGACAAACAAGATGAAAATAAATGTGTTATACCATTTTATGATAAAAATATATTTTTAGACATATTGGAATCATTTTTTGGGAAATTTTTAATGTTGTGGGAATTTCACATCATTATATTTAAACTTTTAGCATACATAAATGTCGCATGACTATATTTTAGATTTGGATCTACCATCAAGATCATTATACCTTCATGTTCTTTATGAGTTATTCATTTTTTTTATATTATGTTGATGAAGACATCCTACTATTTTAAAACTTATCATGATATAGTCAATTCCTATTGCCTATGGGGAATTAGACCCACACATGTTTTATAAGCTTCACTAAGGAAATATATATTTACATGTCTATTCAAGGGCAATAAACATGCATACACCACCATAAGTACCTTTGAGGACATGATACCCATGTCTAATCTCCTTAATATTATTATTATTATTATTTACATCATACACACATAGAACATTCCTTGAGGCATATTATTGATGTAGTCTTAGATTGAGCTCCTAATAAAGACAAGTCAATCCACATACCATGAGGTCTCTTACACTCACTCTCTCTCTCACACACACTTTCAATAATATAATTTTGATTAATTTTATTTAGTAGTTTAAAATAGAGTAAATTGAGCTTTACAATATAAGAACCAATACTTAGCTTATTTATAATAGTGTTTCCCTTAACAAATTGAGCCTATGCCTCTCAAATCACAACTTATACATAAAGGATCTCACTCTCTTTCCCTTATTATCTTGGACTCATCATTTATAATATGCTCTCTCTCCTTTCTCTCTTTTATACATGGTCACTAATTTTGTTCAAGTCTTAATATCCTACGTAATTTTTCATTGATGTTCTACCTATCATTTTATTTATAGACCATTTGGAAATGTCTCGAAGATAGTTTATCACCAATCATTCTAATTGCCTTGTTAATTAAGTTTCCCATCTAGGATTTAAATTAGATTTGCCTACGAAGTTTATAGCCATCACTTTATTACATATATTTTTTTTCCCTCTCTTGGTGATAGCATAGAATTATTTCAAAAATCTATTAGTTATAATGACATTTTTCCATCTCATATTGTGTTAAATTTATAGTTTCTTTCAGCTTTCTACACTCCTATGTCTAAGTTCCTCTACATGTGTGCATTATAAGTCATGTGGATGACTCCTTTATCTATCTTTATGTGCTAGTAGCCCTTTGTCTACATACTCCTAGTTATGTTAATTTTTTCTTGTGCATGTATTATTGATATTATGCACATTCCTTCAATCCAAAACCTTTGTGTCATTGTTCTATACTAGGAATTCTTGACTCCTTTGTAACAAAATACTTGGTCTTTAAAATGATGAAAGATAACTCTTGTACCTAGAGGCTACTACATTAAACACCCTAGGTAACTAAGGTGTGATCCCTAGATCATAACTTGATTTTAGAGAGATCATAGTTAGAATGGCTAATCTATGCAACATCTATCTATAATGCATCCTCTATTACATAATTATTCAATTTTTCTAGGTATTTGTTATACTTATTAATGCACATTTTCTTTACAAATTTAGAGTCTAGGATTGACTTTATCTCTTACCTTATCCTTTACAACAATTTCACTCTCTAATATAGGACTTGCAAGCCATCTCCTTATTTTTATCCTTCACCCTCTCTTTCTTCTTATGCCTCATGAAATTCATAAAAATATAAAACTTTGAATATAGGTGAGATATCCAATCCTTCTAGAAATTCAATTTTTTACATGATTGTTGAAAACTTACACAACACCTTGCATGTCCCTATTTTATTCAACTTCAGCTTATTATAATTTCCTTGTGGTAACCTTTCTTTGAAAAATTATGCCCATACTAGGGCTTTTTTTTGGAATTCCTTATATATGTGATTTTCATTCATGTGCCACTTATACTTTTTTTACTTTTCTCAAGGTTTCACTTCACCTCTTCATGTAAACTTCACATGTATTTAGCTTATTATTTTTATTATTTACACCTTTCTCATGCCTCTTCTATCTTCTTAAACTCATCAACCCCCTTATTCTTTCTCCATAGACAACTTTAAAAGGCATCTTTCCCATACTCTGATTAATAAGTTATTGGAAGAAAACTCAACCTTTGCGAGCACCATGTCCCATTACATTGGATTACCTTCTATCAAGAATATTAACAATTTTTTGAGGCTTATGTTGATGACCTCGGTCTATTCATTAGTATTGGAATGATATGTGGTAATATAATTTAGCCTTATTCCCATTTTTTTCCACAATGTGCACAAAACATGGCCAAAAAATGTGTATATTTATTTGAGACTATGTTACATGACAATACATGGAATGTCATTCCTTATCTGAATAATAAATTGGTTATATTGATCACATCAATAGTTTTATTACACACAATAAAATGTGAAATTCTTAGAAAATTAATTCACTACCACAAAAAATGAATCATTTCCCATATGTCTCTTAGTAAATTTGACCAAAAAATCTATGTTGATTTCTTCCCATGGTCTTTTTGGCATGGTTAAGGATTGGTATAATACTATATTTTTGATTCTCCCCTTCATTAACTAGCATATCCTAATTCTTTGTATATGTGCACATACATACGTACCCATATTTAGCCATTAATATCCTTCATCCAATTATGGGAGCATATTATCTCATCCAAAGTGTCCCTCCATTCCCCCATTATGCTTCTCTAATTAACTTCTCATGCATAAATCCTTGAGGTATACATAGATTTTTACCTTTGAACATCATTTTGTATTGGATCACATAATCCAGCCATGGTCTTTGATTTATGTTTTTTAGAATTTTACATGTTTCCCATACCTCCTTAAATCATAATCACTTTGGTATATCTCCTTCAATGCATCAAAACCCAATACTTCCACCCTCATTTTATTTATTATTAGTTCTCTCCTACTCAATGCGTCAGTGACCTTGTTCTACCTTCCACTTCTATGATTTAACATAAACATATAAGTCTACATATATTCCACCCACTTTGTATTCCTTTAATTTAATTTCCCTTCATTTTTAATAAAATGTAGTGTCTAGTGGTTCGTATAAAACACAAATTCCTTTGGAAATAATTAATGCCTCCACTTCTTCAACGCTTATATTATGTCATAGAACTCTTGTTCTTAGATTGAATATATGTGTTTTGCATCATTCAGATTCTCACTAAAATAGGTAATGGGTCTTCCTTATTGGCTTAGTATTATGCCCATTTTTGTGTCTTTTGTGTCATAATATACTTGGAATATTTTGTTGAAATATGGTAGAGCTAATACTAGTTAATCCATCACCTTCTTCTTTATTTCTTAAAAATTGTGCTCCACTTCTTTAGTTTAAATGAATGTCTTTTGATCCCCACACAACATGTTTGTGATTTTTATGAATACCCCACTAAATTTTATTATGAAATTATTATTAAATCTCACCAATCCATGAAATATTTATGCCTCAAAAGTTCTCTTGGGTGATGGACACTCTATTATTGCATGAAAAATTATAAGATTCATCTTAAATCCTTCTCTTGAGATGAAAAAAACCCAAATACACCATTTCATCCTTCATAAATTTTTACTTATTTTCATCTATTATTAGCTTATTATCATGCAATTGATTTAACACATTCCTCTAGTGCACCACATGTTCTTCATTAGTCTTGTTAAACACCAAAATGTTTTCCATATACACGATGACATACTTTCACAAAAATGTTAAATACCTCATTAATTAACCTCATGAACATGCTAGTAAAATTATTCAAGTCAAATGGCATCAGAAACCACTCATATAAATCTTAATTTATCTTAAACATCATTTTCTATTCATCTCCTTCACAGATCCTAATATGGTGATATATACTTTTCAAATCAATGTTTCTAAAATACTTCACATCTCTCAAGTAATACATCATATCATAAATGTTTATATATGGAAATATGTAATTTATATTAATCTTGTGTATGATGTTTGAATCAGTACACATGAAACATTCTCTATCTTTCTTTTATGCCAGCACTGTTAGTACCACATATGTCCCAAACTTTATCTTATCATACCTTTCTTTAGAAAACTCATGAAATTTACTTTTCACTTCCAAATTCTCCATAGTTATCATCCTATGTGTCCTTGTTAATAAATATCTCCTTAAATCAAAACCATGTGATGGATGTTTCTTACCAATGATAATTTATTTGGTAAGTCACTTGAGATGGTGTCAGATAATTATTCTATAAACTCTTTCACTTCACATGGAAGTGTATCCTATAACTCCTTCCCAAATATTGTGTCAATCTCATGTGCCACCTTATATATGAGTTCATAACATTTTGTTTCCCATTATTACCTCTAGAACTCTTTTCCTAAAACCATCAACACTCTTGTGCACACACTATTGCACCTTTTTTCCTCTTAATCCCTCAAGGGTCTTAAGGTATATTTTCCACCATATTTTTCCAAAAAATATGTGTTTTCATGACAATAATGTACGTCCCTATGTTAAAATTGCCAAGGCATTCCCAAAATCACATGGCACACATCCATTATCATTATGCCACACCACACTTCATCCTAATATTCACCTATTTATAACTTTACTGAGCTTTGTTCATTGACTAGTACTTATTGACTCTTTTGTAGCCATGAAAATTTATAAGTACTAAAATGTGACACATTATTAAATCCAAACTTATTAATCATCTCTATAGAAACTATAGTGTTCATGTTATTGTTTTCTACAATAAGCTTGTAGCACTTACCATCTAACTTGCATATAATTCAAAAAAAGACTCTTTTTTGTGTTGGTTCCCTATTATCCTTCAATATAAATATATTATTCATCATTAATTCTCCATACTTATAATCCTTTGAGCACTCAATTGATCCTACAAATACTTCATCCCCATGCATGTCATGCATGCCTACATCCATACTTTTGCTTCCCTCACTTTGTTTTGTGGGAATTATTAGGCTTGATGTCTTGGTTTTCCACATCTAAAATGTATTATTTGGAATGTTATTCACCCTCATATACAAAATGTACCTCTTCATATAGACTAATATAATACACCTCATTTGTTTGTGCTTCCTCACTCAAACCCTCATGCCCTAATATGATCTTGGATAGTCACATCACTCATTGATGAAACCTTTGTACCTTTCCTTGACTATTGTCTTATAGAACCTCCTATTCATCCTCACATGGATATTACTTTTCCTCACGAGCTACTCAGTTTCCTATGTGACAGTTTCTCTTACACTTTGATATCCAATTGATAGGCTTCCTCAATGGTTTGGATTTGAATCAGGCTTAACTTCTTATGAATCCCAAGATTAAATCCATTAATATATCACATGAATATCTCCTTATATACTTCATGGTGTTAAAACCATATAATTATATTATATAAATCCTCAATGTAATCCTTAATTGACATCGCCTTTTGTCTAAGGGTTTATATTTTACTGATCAATTCCATCTGATAGTCTCTCAGAAAGAAATTTATCTTTAGTTTAATAACCATCCTATCCTAATTTGTTATCTTTTATTTATCTCTTCTAATTTTCTCATTAAATATTATTTCCACCATAATGATGTAAGTCATTTCATATTTTTATGTACCATATTGATGTGTTTGGGTTCAGCAATGTCCTTGTATTCAAAGTATTTATCCATATGATTGATCTAATCAACCAGTTCCTTTTGATTCAAGATTCCTAAGTAAAACCAAAATATTATATTCATTCCCTTGCCAATGCATGATATATCTCTCAAGAGACTCTCTTTACCATCTTCATTCTAATCATCAACATTCTCTCCACCTTGCCCACATTGCCTTTGGCTTCTCTAACATATTATCCTTCTCATTCATAATCACTCTCATCATTCCTTAGAATAAACCCTCACCATAATTCTTATTTAAAATTTTTTAATAATGTCTATATAAACTGTAACTTTCCAAAACTTCCTTCAATCCACCTATAAGTCATGCAGTTACAACCTCTTTTATAACAGTTATTATTGGTGGTATTTCTACTTTTTGATTTTTTCACTACCATTGTAAGTATCCTACATAGTCAATATCTTCCGTAGTCAACATGTTTTAAAACACACTTTGATACCAAATTATGTAGTTGTGAATCAATTTTCCTATGAAGAGAAGTCAATCCATGCAGTTTCAAGTTTTTTACACTCACTCTCACACACACATTCAATAACAAAATCTTGAGTAGATTTTTTTACTATTTCATACATTGAGATTTACAATACAAGATCCAACATTTATATTATTTATAATATTTTTCCCTCAATAACCCAATTATATGCTTCTCAACTCATAATTAATATGTAAAGTTCCTCACTTTATCCCTTCTTATCTTGGCCTTATCCTTTCTACTCTTTTCTCTCTCTTTTATCTATCTTCCAATTGGCCACAAATTTTTAGAGTCTCATTATCTTATGTAAAGCTACCTAAATTTTCTACCTATCACTATATTTATAGACCCTTTGGAAATGTCTCGAATGTAGTCTCTTACCAATCATTCTAACTACCTTATTAATGCAGTTGGTGGTCTAGGATTTAAATTAGATTTTCCCACTAAGGTTATAGCCACCACATCATTTAATTTATTGTTTTTCCTCCTATTGGTGCTAACATGGACTTATTTCAAAAATATGGTGGATATAATTATGTGGATTCCAAGTTATACATTGTTGAATTTCTAATAGATTTTGGCCTTTCTATGTACCTATTTCTAAGTTCCCCAGTGCACAACATTTCAAGTCATGTGTGAAACTCCTTCAGCTATCCTTACACTCTAGTGCCTTTATGTATAAATAATACTACTTAGGATCCTTTGTAATTATGCATGCATTCTTGATATTGTGCACATTCCTTCAATCTAAAACCTTTTCACTATTATTCTATATTAGGTGTGCTTGACTCCTTCGCATCACAATATTTAGTCTTAAAAATGATGCAAGATAACTCTTTCACCCCAATGCTTCTACAACATTTATTAACCCAACTATTTCAACCTCACATGAGAATACAAAAATCTATTTGAGATATATAGGATGTTATCTTATCCATCATGATTTCATATGAACTTATCATTTGTCAACCTCTCTTACTATGCATAACACTCCCTACAATTATATCTTACTATTGAGTTGAGTGATCATAGGAATAAATTTCATACATGTTTTTATATGATTTTTATAAATATTTTGTCAAGTTTTGGCCATATACTATAATGGCATATGATGCATTTAACTCTTTATTTTAAGATGAATGATTATATGAATAAATTTTATAATCTATCACCACAAAAGTGGAAATATATTCAAATATATTCATTAATTTTAAAAATTGAGTAAAGATTAAGAAAATATATGTTTTAATATTTATAAAATTGAACAAATTTGAATGAATTTGATCAAATTTAAGGCACCAAAAATGGCTAGATGAAATTTATCTGTCTTTTCAAGAAATGGAATAGACTTGTCATAACTTACTCTCAAATTTTAAACCTAAACGAGCTACCTTTGGAAGGTAATATTTACCATTTAAGGCAATGTGATTCACATACAAATAGGTGTACTGATTCCTAAGCTTAATTTTAAAAAACATGTATTCAAATTTATTTGATATGGCATTAATTACTTATGGATCTAGATACTCAAATATTTTCTTTGGTACCAAAAATTTGTCTTTGTTACTTGACAATGCTAAGCTTGATACACATTTACCACACATGGCTTGAGCACTCAAATAAGGTCCTAATTTGACATTTTATCACATTTGAATTTTATCTTATGAGTCAACCCTTCCATTATAATGGTATATATCTATAAGAATATAATTGTCTATTTAAAACCTGATAAATATATTTCACAAACATCTCTAGACTCTTAGTTCATTTTACTTGTGCGTAGGTTGGTTCTACCAGATATGATCAAAATTTATAGTCGATAATGACCTGATATAGTTGGTACTAACCTACTCCTATCAATGGCTAGTTTCTAAAATCAAACTCATCCTTAAGTTCATCCCATCATCCCATTGTGTCGATAGTGTGATTTTTTTATATAATTAGATCTGTATATAAATAAATTAATCTCTCATTCAGAAAGAACTTGGCCCTTATCTAATATACATCCATATATTATTACATATTAAGAAAATATATCCTAATCTTCATAATTTTCAAACCTAACACTAGGAATAATCACAATCTAATAATGAATCACTCTAAATCTAAGTTAAATCTAAAAATTTCAAGTACCAAAGCCACATCGTTAACTACATATAGTGAAGGATCAAAATTTTATAATCATGCTAGGTGGGAGAACTACATATGGCTTAATTTCCTTCATTAGAGTATTGGATACATAGTCAATGTCTAATAATAATATAGGGGTGATTTGAGTTAGCTCATCCCATTACACTTGTCCCATTTTTGTAGGTTTATAGACTTGACAAGCATAACTAGGATTTTAAGGCAAAGGAGACTAATTTTTGGAGTTGCACACATCATTAGCACTTAAGATCACAAAAATAGAGTAATAAATACATTCATAGGTGACCATATAGTAATTTTTCCTTAATTATGAATAGGTTGGTATTGACTAATAGGTGAATATCAGTTGGTTCTACTAACCCAATCCTACAAAACTTACCTAGCATAGACAACAAATTAATTATGGAACCAAGTGAACCAAAATCATGCTTATGCCTAATTTTCACTTTCAAAATAAACTCACATAGAGATAGTCACTCAAAAAATTTAAGTATCATGATCTATTTAGTACTTTATTTTTTAGCATATGCCACGTATAAAATAAGAAGTAATCCCAATGCTTTGTATTTAGATGTATGCTTGAATGCCATATCTTAATATCTAAATTACATTTTAAATTTTTATATTAAATATATTAATTTCATCATCTTAATCCAAATTAGGGTAAAATATATTGGTTAACTCATACACATCAAATTTTGAAAATCCCTAGGATTTCCCTTAGATTTTCATCCTTTTAAGGTTTTCCCTTAAGGTTTTCTTTTTAGACCTAATTTCTAATTTTCCCTTCCACTTTGTGAAAATCATAAAAAATTATCTATTTTCTTAGGGTTTTCCAACTTACTCTCCTATTAGGGTTCCTCTCTTATGGTTATTCCTTAATTTATTTATATTTGGATTAAAATGGAACTATTTTTCAAACTCTTTGATTTTTTTACTAGTTGTATTGGGTGGATGAAAAACCTATTTTTTTCACCAAAATAATATACGTATTTTCTAGAATTTGTAATTTACTATTTTTAGAAAATTTGAATAAAATAAAAACATTGTACATATTTTAAAATTAATTTTTGTGTTTTTAAAAACCTCTTTTTTATTTGAAAAAATAATCATGGTTTTATTGTAATGATCAGTTATTTATCTCCTTATATGGATTCTTCTATTGTTCCTTTCACATTTCCTCAAGGTGTCGTTAGCTCCTTTCCCTCTAAGGAGTTTCATGTTGTGACTCGCCCAAGGGTTAAGGTGATCCATCCTATGGTATAAAATAGGTGTCATCCAAACTTTAATCCTCATCCCCATCCACCTCCCACAAACCCTATTGATGGTATTTATATGCATATTTAATCAGAAGCAGCTAAGGCTTGCACTGGTGAATCCCTTCAAGATCAAATAGTCACTATGAGATGTACATAGAGGATTTTTAAAATTAGAATAAATATTCAATTTTAAGGATGATATCACTCAAAAATAATATCACATATAAAAATAATTCCATTCATGCTAGTGTCAATTGCACCTTTGACTCTCCATTATAAAAATGTGTGCCTTAAAGGACTTCATCACAAGTATGGGTTTATATATATATATATGAAAAAAGGGTCAAAAAATTCACCCAAGATTTATAATACTTTAATATAAAATATCCAATATATGTGGCAACCTATTCACCCTCTAAAGTAATTAAAACACTATTGTACTTACCATAGACTTATGGGACATCATACAAAACAATGTTGGACTTTAAAGAAAATCATGTAGAAAGTAACTTTATACTAGTGATTTCACATTAGATACATCCATTCAAACCCCAAAATATTAATGTATGCCTTCCATAAACAATAAACCTAATATATTAAATGATACATCTTCAAAGGAATAATTTAAAAAGGCAAAATTAGAGCAATAAATATTATGAAAGGAAAAAATGGCATGAGATAAATTAAAAATGGAATAAGAAAGATTAAAAAGGGAATAAATTTAACATGATAAATTTTAAATGGGTCAAGAGATATTACCAAAGGAGAAAATGGAGTAAGAGAAGTTACATAATAACTAAATAGAACAAGAGATATTACAAAAATAACAAAAGGAACAAGAAAGGTTATAAAAGGCAAAATTAAAAAAAGAAGCACATGATAAACATGAGAGTGTACTTGTGCATAAATAAACCAATGAATTATATTCTTTCTAATTCTATTTTTCTAAAAAATAAAATTAAAATTTTCCTAACAATATTAATGATGAAAATACACAACATTCATCATATCTAGAGCCTTTGTTTTGAGACAATGATGCATATATTGAATAACAAGATAAACATCATAAATTATCTCTTATCGAATATGATGATCACATGGATGATTATTATGATGAAAATCAATGGGATTGGTATTATAATGATGAATATAAAGATAATGAAATTAATGATATTATGAATGATGATACAATATAGGAGTTGAAATATGATAGAGATGGCACTACACTTGGTGATATATATATATATATATATATATATATATATATATATATGCACGTGGATTGGTATAAATTTAATACATTGTGCATAGACTCTCAAATTTCACATCCATTTTTATTTTATTTTTACACACATGCACTCATATGTGTTTGAATTGACCAATCTTATATCCCTTATCTTTATTTTCACTTGGCCCTTGCATCTTATTTGTTATCATGATTCATACATCTGTGTCACTTATTATACAATGATTCTAGTGCATATCCTTTAGGGATTCCATTGAGATTACATGATCACATACACTTTTATCTACATATTACATGAACACACATTTATTATTTCCTATTATGGGGATGTAAATCCTTATATATATATATATATATATATATATATATATATATATATATATATATATATATATATATATATATATATATATATATATATGGTATTGATATATATATTTTTGACTCGCATATATAGTGGAGGCATATTGCTTGTTCTCACTTTCTCCAAATAACCATGATATCACATATAGTGCATGTTATGCCTTGACATATGTTTATGAATTATTAAAATTCCTCCCACTATTTTATTTTTTTAACCATTTACACTTGACCATACATTTAAAATAATCAAAAATACAAAAAAAATCATAAAATGCAAAAACATTTAAATCTTCAAAAATCCAAAATTAGGACTTAAGCATGACATGATTACTAGATTACACTATTTATATATGTTATTTATCACATGTTTGGTAGATGGAATATTATTTATATAGACATTTATTTCATGGTATATGATAATTATCTAGGACATATAGGTTACACATGGATATAAAGGTGTAAGTTTTCCTTCTACCCAATGCCCATGTTGATACTAAGGGCATCTTGTTCCACAAGTTTCAATATTATAGGATATATCTTTCTATAACCTTTATACCATATTGAGATATTTGTATTTATTATACATGCATTGCTACTTACTCATTTATTACATAGTGATACATGATATGACATTATAATATAATGTGATATTGATACCTATGGATCATGTAGACTGGTTCTTTATCCTATGTTTCATTAATTTTTCTAATCCTTTACATGATAAAATGCTTTTTGATTTAGTATTTTGTATGGCCCTTAATCATTCTTTATGTAACATCATTTTCATCCCTTGTTTGTGACATTTTTTATGTCCCTTGGTATGTGGCCCTTGGCCTTGTTGTTATGACATTTTATGTTCTTTTTATATGACCCTTGGCCTTATGTGTGACACTAACACTTGTGGTTGTTGATCTTGATAAAATTTATTAGTGTCATGATCTATATCATACACTTTTATTTCATATTATTATCTATTTACACTTTTACTTCATTAATACATCTATCTAGACATGATACTCACATGCCCTACATCGCATGTGTTGCAAGCATGCCTTGTTCAACATATAAAATAATATGATGAAATATTATCCATATGGTCAAATGGTATTAAATGATACTATATTTATACTATATATAATATTTTTGAAATATATATCACCTCATTCTTATACACTTGGCAAACTTAGACCTTGGTTATTCCTCTCAGTTCTAGACCTTCATACTTATGTAAGTCTCACATCTATTTTATTTTATTCCCCTTGGCTTATATATTAGTCCAATAAATATTATATTGATGACCTAGGACTTATATCTTACCTAAAATTCTATAAAATTATTTATCTTTAACTCTTCAAAGTTTTGAGCCTGTACCTACTTTCCTACTCCTTGTAAATTTGCATCCTAGATAAGCACTTGTGTTGACACACATGTCCTACTCTAACATAAGTGTCTAGTTCCCTAAAGTCATATAATTTTCAAATGAAACATATCCTAATGTTGACCTAAGTTCTTTAAATCAATTTATTTATCCAAAGGGATTGGTATAAATACAAGATCAACCCTCACCTAGCACAAACAAAGGAAACTTATCAAAATCATTTAATCAATCACTCAATAAATTAGAGATTTCTTATTTTCTCATATTATAATATTAGTCATAGTAACAATACATATGTAAGCCTAAATTACTGAAGGACTAGCCTAAGAGACCAATTTTACAAGTTATAAGTTAGGTCAATGTTGTACTTAATTTCCACATATTATATGATTCACTCATAAGCTAACACATATGAGGGAACTACATAATTCTAAGACCCTATTCAGAGCATTATCTATGTAGGTAATTCTCATTTATATAAGGGTATTTAAGGTAGATCAACACTATGTGCCTACTAACCCATTTTTCCCATAGCCAATATGAGGAGGAAGAACTAGGGTTTTTCTATTTGACAAGGAGTGTTAATTTATAACCTAGATCTAACGGTAGTAGAACAAATGCATTAAAAACCCCATAAGCATCTAGGTGGTTACATCCTATTCTACAAATTATTCAATACATGATGCCTTTGTCTAACTCAAATACTAGCATCAATACTTATGTCTCAAGTTGATGCAAGTGTCTTAGGCTACAAATGACTTCATACAAAATTTGGTGAATGTTATCTATTATTCTTCCAATCTACTTCCTACTTGTTATAGATTAAGAGCTATATTAACATCAAAACCAACTAAGTATCCTATTTCCATTATCATTTTAATATCTATCATATTTTTACTTTCCATTTTTATCATATCTCAATATAATAAATTTATTATATGTTCTATCTAAGTTTCACAAGCAATTAGCTTGTTATAGATTTGTTTTATCACCCACCAACATCTAGATTTTTAAGGTTAAACATTTGGTAAACTCAATATTTAAGCACCACTTTTCATAAGCATTCAATTTTACATGCTTATATTCTACGTTGTCTTAATATTTATGTTCTTTATCTCTCTCATGATGGATAATATCAATTGATTTGATGAATATGATTATGAAACTCTCCAACTCTCTCTTAAGGAAGGAATCCAAATTGATTACTCTTACATTCCTCCAAGTGTTAAATAATACAACATCAAATCTTTGAATGGTGTTAACTAATATCCCTTTAATTAGGTATATGTTCCCACCATCTCAAAAAATTATTCATTTCATCTTACAAAATATAAATAACCTTTACTTTTTACACATGGTTTCACTTGGAAAAAGTGTTCATTTAATCATGACAACATTTAATAAATCCATACGGATCTCATAGAGGATTTGTAAACTAATTAAAAATGTGATGATCCCTCAAATTTATTGATAAAAACCCCTCCTATTCTAATATTTCTAAATAATATCCTTCTTGTCAAGGGTGATGACTTTTTCCTACCTTCATTTGATATTGAATTTTTTTGAAAGGTTAACTAAGAGATCATGGCATCTTTACCAAGTAATATTAAGCCATAAACAAGATGAAATAATTTAAAAAATAAGTGCAAAATTCTCCTAATGTTTCAAATATGGCATTATTATCAATATCTACTAGGGCATCTAAATTAAATGATCTTTATCTTCCAAAAGAGACATTTACACAAAAGGTTTATACTATACCAAAAGTGGTGCCTTTACCAAAGATTCCTCAAGCTAAAATTATTATATCCTTACAAAAAGTGGATGAACAAAATTATTTCAATGGTATAGGCTATTCAAATTCTATACCAAAAGTACTGAAATTCATAGATCCATTACCACTACCAAACTATCCTAAATTTAGTGATCATAAACTTGCACTTATTATACATAAGGATGATGATACTCATATACTTAGATTTAAAAAAAGTGTTGGGTTAAAACCAATGATAAAATCTATGAAAAACACCACCATTCCCATCAAATACCTTATTTATATGATGAGAGTTATTATGGATCTTTAAAATTAGGTTTTTATACTTTGAATGCAAATGATTTTTCATAATACTAATACAAATGTTACCCATTCAATAATCAAACTCTTGCATAATGTATACCTGAATATCCTTATCCACAAGATTTTTAACTACCATATTTACCTCTATTTTTGAGTCATAAGGACCCATTCGAC
Organism: Torreya grandis; assembly: GCA_037957365.1. Lineage (NCBI taxonomy): Eukaryota > Viridiplantae > Streptophyta > Pinopsida > Cupressales > Taxaceae > Torreya > Torreya grandis. Next base: position 231,355 of record JARHVA010002207.1, read on the forward strand.
CGCATGATTAACTATGTACATTATTTTGGTCAATGGACAAAAGATGACAAACTATTAATAAAAATATTCCATATGAGCATTGCCAATGAGAATCAAAATTGATTCTACAACCTACCAAAAGGTTCCTTAACCACTTTTCACAATTATAAGATGCTTTATTTATGGATTTCAAAATATTCAAGGTAAAAAATCTTACATTAGAACATTTTCATAAATTCAAACAACATGATGATGAATCCTTTCAAGGTTATACCATTTGATTCAAAACTAGATCATATGAGCTAACATCTAGACCTTTAAATTTGGACTTGCAATTCATTTTTACTAGAGGGTTTATTCCCCCATTAAAAAAAAGAGCATTATATAAATAATATTAGTCATTTACCCATTTACAAACTGATGTGCATATATATGTTTCATTCATACTTACTCATCTAATTAAGCTTAATATATCTCCCTAAAAATACCAAAGTTTTATCCCTCACACAAAAGAGGGAGATAAATTACCTAAGGAGCATTATGAACTAAAATTTGGTGTCCCTAATATAATGATTAGTTTTAAAATGTTACTTAACATGGGGCCAATTCATGACCCACATCCTATGAAATAATCCCAAGCAAAACAACATAAAAAACATTCATGTCACTAGAATTTAGCATTTAATTTATTGATGAGTAGTGCTTACTTTTGGCATAGCCACATTGATACGATGAAATCAGAAAATTATTGTAGTGAAAGATGTTTTTCATAACTTGGGTACCATGCTAAAGATATACATGATAAGGGGGAACATAAGGATTCATTGGGTTTCTTTTTTATCCCTATTGCTTTTGGGCCTCATGTTTTCATTACAAAAGTATGGGTCTTACCCCATACTCTATTACACTCCTTTACCTTGGGAAGATTTTGATTATATGAAATGGAAGCTAAAATAGATCCAAATCAGCAAGGTATTTATTTTTCTCATGAAGAAAAATTGATTCATATTCCAAAGGATAGCATCATTTATTTAAATACACATGTAAAACATGAGGAGGAACATGTTATGTACCTTTTCAACTTATCCAATCATGATAAAAACAATGTAAAAGATACAACTTAAAGTTTCAAACCTCCACATATTCCAAAAAAATCTAAACATTTAAAAATCTAAATTACTTTTGTCACCTACATATTATATTGGCTCCTTGGAATCTATGTGTTAGTTCCATGTTGATGGATAACATATCAATTACTTCTACATACATGTGTTACACACTTATATTTGAGTGCGATACAAACATACATAGATACATGATTTATGAACTTATAGATGTTGTTATTTCCCTCTACTCACATCATTAGTATATTAGTAGAATCCATTTCTATGATCATGATACATACAAGTTATATCATTCTATGGTCAGCTTACATTATTATGTTTGAACTCATATATGTAATTACACTTGGCTTTATCCACGATTATATCTTTCACAATGTATTTGATATGCTATGTCCTTGAATTTTTTTACTAACACATTTGATTCATGAGATACTATGATATGTTTATGCTGATTGTTCATGTTTTCCTTTATGCATTTGCTTGATTATCTTCCCTTTTTATTGCCTTGTTTGTTGATCATTTGAATATGATCCATTTTTTGTGGCTCTCGTGCCTTTGTTTATTTCTTTGACATTTGAATATGTCATTACTCCATGTATATACATTTTAATATGTCATTATTGCTTTTATGGACATTGGAATAAGTCATAACCATTTAATTATGAATCATTTGAACATGCCCCTTGTTTGTGGTCTCTTTGGACCATTGCTTTTTGACTTCATTTTGAGTGCTCTTATGTGTGTGCTTGATTTACTAGTTGAGATTATATTATTACTATATAGACATTGCCATGATATTTACCATGAATTTTAATCCTTGATATGATCACATTATATGAATTACAATGATACATTTACCTATACATATTATCATATATGCTACATGTTTCATTCACAATTATATGGTTATCTTATCCTTTTGTGATGAGGTAATTACTAGGTTCTATTCTTCTCTCACCTCAAAGGGGGGCATCTTAGTGGGGTCATGTCGTAGAGGCATGGCTTCCACACACATTATAATTTTATATTTAGTGGGATCATGTCATAGACAAATGGCTTCCACACATTCACAATTTTAGATATACATTAGGGGGCATGTTTTGGAAACATGTCCTCCACACTCCTTTAGTATTCAACATACCTAGATTATAGTGGGGGTATGCTTTGGAAACATGTTCTCCACATTATCACTTATACCAGGTTTTAAATTTATCCATATATAGTGGGGTTATGCTTAGGAAGCATTTTATCCACACTTGTTCAAATATTCAAAGTGGCCAAAACACATAGTTATAAGATTCAGATACAAATTTATGGTAGAATTATATACATTGGTACCATTGTTATACATAAGTTTATCATGAAACATATCTAATTTGAATATGCTATGAAATGTGCACCTAATTTTTAAAAATTCAAATCAATTTAAAATTTTAAACACTTTTAGGGACTATCACCACCCACCAAGTTAAACTTTTATGAACTATACTGAGCCAATATATTGTAGTAGTAGATTCACTTTTTGGTATTTATAAGATTATTAAATCACTCAATATTTCCAATTTTTTAGGTTGGACTTGATTTATCATCTATCCTCACTAGTTTTATAGTGTGATTTGAATTGGTTCACTCACACTCACCAAGTTATAAGTATGATTAGGTTGCACAATTTATCTAGTATCAACTTCCAAGTGGCAATCCACATTTTCTTCAAGATTGGGGGCATGCTCTCTATGTGTGTGTGTGTGTGTGTGTGTGTGTGTGTGTGTGTGTGTGTGTGTGTGTACGTATGTATGTATATCCTTAGATATATACACTTTCTAGATTTATATTTTTCCTAATCTTGGTTTTAGTGATTTTTAATGATACGTCTTTCAAATAAATTTGCCAATAGGCAAGGCGGTTACATTGTTACATAGGTGTACTATTAAATCTTACTCTTTTTTTATTTCAATCATTTCAATATTTTAAATTTTATATTATATTCATTGATTATATACTATAACATGATTTTTGTTGAAGGTTAGTCACCAAGAAATCACTCAAGTTTGACTCAATCAAAGACAAGGTATGTTATAGGCACCCATGTACACATTTTTTTCATTTAAACTAGTAATTTGACTATGAGATTAATGGGAGGGTAATGTAGACACTATTTATTAATTATATAACACGTTGTTCTTGTACACTTTGAAAACTTAGACCTTTTTTATTCCTCTTATTTATAGGTCTTCCTTGCTTCCACAAGTCTCATATTTATTTTGTCTTGTGCCCCTTGGCCTATCTCATATTCTAACTAGTCTTATATTGATGACTTAGGCCTTATATATTTCCTAATATGCTTAAAACTACTTATCTTCCACATTTTATAATTTATAAGCATGTACTTACTTTCCTTCTCCCAAGACATTTATGTCCTAGATAGACACATGCATCGATGTAGGTGTCCTAATTTGATGCAAGTGTCCAATACCTTAAAGTCATCTAATTTTTCAATGAAACATATTCTAATGGTCAGCCTATGTGCTTTAATGTGAGCTATTTCTCCAAAGGGATTGGTATAAATACAAGATCAACCCTCACTCAATCTTCACCTATCACAAACCAAGGCAACTTATCAAAAGAATTCAATCAAGCACTTGATAAATCAAAGCTTTCCTATTGTCTCCTATTCTCATATCATTCATAGGAACAACACATACACAAATTTGAATTACTAAAGGAGTGGGCCACAATCCATATTTTCTAAGTTAAAATATATGTAATTATTTTACTTGATTTCCACATACTACATGATTCACACACAAGCCAACATATAAGGGAAAACTACATGAATATGAGGCCCTCTTTATAAGATTGGATATATAGGTAGTTTTCATTGATAGAGGGGTCTATGGGGCATATAGACATTATTTTCCCACTAACTCATTTTTTCCATAGCCACTATGATGAATAAGAGCTAGGGTTTTGTTATTTTAAAATAATAAATATTCTATGAGCCATATCCAAATGAACCAAAGTAAATGTGATGAAAAACCTAGAAGCATCTAGGTAGTTGCATCTTATTCTAGTAGGTATTCCATATAAGACACATGCATCTAATCCAAACACTAGTGTTAATGCAATTATCCCAATTTGATGTAAGTGTATGAGGCTATATAGGCACTTAATCCAAAATTTGGTGATGTTTCCATAATATTCTATAAGTATGCTTCCTCCCTATTCTAAATCCATATTTGTATTATCATTTGAACCATTTAATTTTCTTGTTTCCATTATCATTGCAATATCTAGTATAGTTTACCTTATATTTTAGCATATCTCATTATAATAAATTTAGTATATTTTTATATCTAAGTTTCACATATAATTGGCCTACTATATATCTATTTTATCACCCTTGTGTTTATTTATTTCTATATTCTTAACCCTATATACTAACAACATATATATTTTTAGGGTTAAACATATATATAACATGATATAATTAAATATTTTTTTGATATGAGTGACTTATAGGATACATCCCTCATCTCTGGTGGTATTATTATAGATACTTAAACCTCCATGAGAAAAAAATTAGATCAGAGTATAGATTCTAGAGTTTTATAATGGTTCATATACATGATAGATATGGGCACATTGATATATATTATAGTGTCATACACCATGTATATGTACTCACTTTACAAAAACTTTATCATAAATTCATATAAAATTTGGTGCAATGGGCATATGAAAAATAGTTTATAGGAACATGATTATGTGTTTTGACATACACATACATTTGAGATACAGGTTCTTAAATTTAACATATAGATGTGTAGAATTATATATCAGTTGGTAAAAATTTAGGGGGAATTATATTAGGTCATGCACATACACAACAACATAGATAGATTTGAATGATAAATTGTTTTTATTTCACTTCATAATTATTAGATTTGTGGTCATATAGGGGCATGGACATTGTCCATTCTCTTTCAACCATGCATTCTAATCTACATCAAGAGAAACTACATTATAGGTGAATGAAAATTGTTCATTGTATTTTTCTCATACATTTAATTTCACATGGAGTGAATTTGATTAAAAAATTATAATTGAATATATAATCCATCTATAGTGGTTGATTCATTTTCTTTGGTCAAACCTAACCTGATAATTCTCTCATTTACCTGTGTAGTTATTCTTTTGAGAAAACCTAGCCTAACGGTTCTCTCTTTTACCTACATAGTTATTTGGGTTAGTATATTTAATACTTTCTCCCACATTCATGAGGTTTGGGGCATGTTGTCTTTAAAACTCAAAATCCTACATAGTTACACAAGTTTGAGGCATGATGACCCCTACTCTTCATGTGCTTTGATAATGAACAACAAATTTACAATGATTTAATAAGGAAGCATCATATCTAAAAAGTTGAAAGGGAAACATGTTTTTGACCAAAACATAGGTTTTCTCTAACCCTTGTTGTTTCCAAATTTTAAAATTTTAATTTTAGATTAAAATATCCAATCTATAGACATTGAATACACATGATTGTAGGTTTTGTTATTAAGTGACTTGAAAAATTGGAGTTTAATACCAAATATAAAGTGTGTTGTGCACACTCAGGTACATATTATCCTTTTACTCTAGAAATTAAATTATTAAGATAAAAGGGGGGCATTTGTAAATACTAAAATTTGATCTTTGGTAGTTGATAATGATAAACTTGACACGCATTTACTAATGAATTTATCACTCAAACAAGGTCTTAATATTCCATTCTCTCACACTTGCATGTTATTTTATGACCCAATCCTTATATTTTGATATTATACACCTGCATGAACCTTACTATCTATTTCAAACTTGTTAAATATCTTGTACAAACATCTCTAGGCTTTTAGTTCAATCTAATTGTACATAGGTCAATTTCACTAGATACAGTTAATATCATTAATCAATATTGACATGATATGGTAGTACCAACCCACTCCCAAAAATGACTAATTTATAACATATAAACCGTCCTTAAGGTTATCCCATCATCCTATCATGTTAGTGGTGTGTTAAATTGTTTAATTAGATCCATATATAAAAAATCAAGGTCTCATTCAAAATTAAATTATAAATTATGTGATATACATCTATACACTATTTCACAATGACAAAATTTTCCCTATTATTCCCAATTTTCAAATCTATCATAAGGATTAGTCACAAGACAAGTCTAAATTGCTCTAAACCTAAGTCAAAACAAGCATTTTCTAGTACCAAATATGCATCATTAGTTGTATACATATATAAAAGGAAAATAATTACACAATCACACTATGTGGGAGAGTTGCATGTGTCCTGATATCCCTCCTTAGAGTATTAGATACATAGTTAGCATCCATCATCAAATAAGGGTGATTGGGGTCAGTTCAACCCATTACAATTTCTCCATTATGGTAGGTTTCTATCCCTTATAAGCACACCTAGGATTTTAAATAAAATGAGATCAATTTTAGGAGTTGAGCTCATCATCAAGGTTCAATATCTCAAACATAGATAAATAAAATAAATTCATAATTGACTATATAGTCATTATACCCTAATTTTATGGAGGTCAATATTGATCAGCATGTCATTATTGACTAGAAATACCAACCTAATTATGTGGAACCAACCTAACATAGATAATGAATTAGTGTCATTACCCTAATTGACTTGCATTTAATTCATTTGAGCTGATATAGTCTAGCCATGAACTATTTGAAACATTTTGTTCTTCTACTATGGTATTACAATTTAGTGATCTACATTGATACATTTGCATTATAATTGATGAGATAATTATGGATTACATTTTCATTACAACATTTGATATTATTGCTTAATGTGTATTGATTAATAATTTAGTTTGATGTATTATTTAAAATTGAGCTAGGTTGTGTTCAAACCTGAGTAGTAGGAAAACATGGAGAAATAATTGGATAAATGAAACACTAAATTTTATCATAAAGTTGAGCTTGTTGGTATTAATTATTCAATCATTATTTTTTTATTATTTAACTATTATGTGTTATCATTTTATGATCGATTTCATTAATAGTTTATTTGAGTCATTTTTTAAATTCATTCAAACATATTTTTATTCGATACTACTATTTATGAGATAGCCTCATTGATTGTTTTTATTTCAGTCATAAGTATTTTATGACTATTATTTACTTATTGATATTATCATTTTTCCATCATTATAGTGTTGTGTGTTTTTATGGACTCCTCACTTATCGACTTTGACATTTTATTTCAATCACGTAATTGATTGCTTGTTTTAACTATTGTTTTGATCTTTGATGTCTTATTTCATTCTCATTTTTATTTAAGGCTATTAATTTCATGTTTCAAATCCACCTTACACATTTGCATACTATATTTAAGGCATCTTAAATGGTGGTTTGTTTTGGAATTGTATATCAAGGTTATAACATTGTTCAAAGGACCTAGTTTTCTTATTTGATTTACTTGTTTGATAAATCCATAGTTTGGAATGGGGACATTTTACTAGGTTATTAGACCCACATAGGAGTCATGGTAATTATTTATTTGTGTTTTATTTGAATCCAGTGAATTAGGGTTCATGGCATTGGTTCAAATTACCATGTTGAGGGGGTCGATATGATTCATTTGGTTTTTAATTTTTTTTAGTTTCATTTGGACTCAGTCTTGAGCTTGGAACCTTAGAGAAACTCTGCCAAAACTTTTGGCATGGTGGCTAAGGGAAATGTGAGGAAGTTATGCATGAGTATTTTTGGGGACTAGAACTATAGTTAGATGCATTAATCTTGATAGCTATATAGAATTTGTAAAGAGTTATCTAGGGTTTGTTTTTGTATTTGTTATTTGACTAGTTTGTGTGAATGCATATAGTATTTTGATCTTGGAGGTTGGAAGAGTATAGAAAACCTATTGTGGTTGAATTTCATCAACCAAGTAAGTGATGTATTTGAAAAAAATTGTTGTTTTGGAAATTTAGTTGAATGGCATAAATGTTAGGGCTTTAACCATGTTTAGGGTAAAACCCTAACTAGGGCCATCTAGTTTAATTATTTGTTGTGTATTTTTAAACTCAGTGGCCATGAACAACTTGCCTATGGTATTGTAGATCACTTGTAGTATTTTATTGTTAATTTTTTGTTGTTTTGTTAAACATGTTGATGTTTTGTTAGTCAATGTATTTATATTTTGGTTGTTTGTTCCACTACGAGGCTATTGTTTAGAAATTATGACTTGGATTAAAATGACAATGTATAGTTAATTTGTTTATGTTTTGGTTGAATCTATTAAGGATACATTTTAGGCTGTCTCAGGTTGATGGACTATGTGTTTATTTGTTTTATATTTATAAACCCATAGTTGGAGTTTTTATTGACTGCGTATGTTTTGTTTTAGTTAAAACTCTTGACTAAGTTGATTTTGGTATTATAAAAGCCATTATGGATTTATGGTGACTATTTTTTTATTTACATGGCTCAAATTTATTTTTTTTGAGTTGTTGGTTATATTTTGAAGTCCATATGGCTCAGCTAAATTATATGTAAACCAGGGTTTTGATTTGGTTTATTAATTTGGAAAACCTAACCTAGTACAGTGAAGGTTAAGAAATAAAGTTAAAGAAATAATAATAATAATAAGCCTAATGATTATTTATGAGCATGGCTAAAATATAGGAAAGGACCATAAGGTATCCCCATAGGGGTTTGAAATGTTTACAAGGGTTTTGGGGGAATAATATATTATTATTATTATTATTATTATTATTATTATAATATTTGTCTGCATGATTATTTGACTTTTGTTGAATTATTTTTTCATTATTAATTGAACTAGGTCTATGAAATCATGTTGGAAATAATTGGATTAATTATGGAAATGATAATGTGAATTATTATCTATTCATGATTACACTGACTTATTTTGGGGTCAGTGATCTATTGATTATTTTAGTTAATTTGATTTTGTAAACCATTACTATTGACCTTTGAGTTTTTACTATGATTAGTAAAGTAAATTTTGGTCCCCAAGGCAACTAGAATTTTTATGTAAGTTTTATTTATTAATTATTAATTGGTTGAGTTTGTTATCTTCTTTTTATGAGTTTTATTTTTACTCATAAATGTCTATTAAATTAGTACATGAAGATGATTGTCATGTAGGTTAGTACATAAATGAGCCATATTATATTTTGGAATAAAATATGGCCTATAAATTGAGAAGCTTGAAAGAGAGATGTAATCATAATCAAGTACCAAGTTAATGGATCTTAGTGGGTTGGTTTCCATGTTTCATTTTCTTTATGTTGGTCTTTTTTTTTAATGTTGTCAAACTTGATTTGTTTTGTAATCATTCTCCATTAGTTCTCTACTACCCTAATATGTATCCAACTAATGTTTGGGGTGGTATAGAGCCACTCATGGTTGGGCTCATTGTGAATGGGGAGGAGGGATTAGCTTCATTGGATTTCCTACAATGATTGGATTATTTTATTCTTACTTCTAGTTATGGCAGTTGTCTTAAAATGGATTGAAGTTGTTATGTAATACTTATGGTTGTAAATCATGTTATTCATCATAGTTGTATTTAATACAAAGTGATGTAACATAGACATGTATATTTGATTCATGAAATAATTATAGTTGTTCATTTGATTATTTGAGTAATATGACATTATTAATTTGATTTGAATTTATAAGTATTCATAAATACTTTCATAGATAAACATAGTTAAGAGTTCTTTATTATGATTGGTAGCTAACACCTAATTGGATTAAGTATTTGAGAATTGATTTAAATGTTTTAGCTTCTTGGGTTGTTAAATAACATTGGGTTTACATTGACTCATGATAAGTAATGGTATTCATGTATTTTGGTTGTAATTGTAAATCATTTTTATAATGATTGAGAAATTACTTAGTATTTGAATATGTAAATACTAGAGTTTGAACTTAGATGTAAAATATAGCTTGAGTATGGCTTGATTCATTTCTTTCTTAAAATATATGAAGTTGAAACATAATATTAATATGTTAATTTTTTTTGTATGAATCTTTATAATCATAATCTTGTATAAGCTAGGTGACAGTATTCATTGGATATGTTTAATTTTGATATATATTATACTGTAGTAATTTTGGTGAAATTTAAAGTTATATTTAAATGGAATTTTAAAATCCATATAAATATTATGAATCCTATTTGAGACATCGATTAACTGATGAAAGTGTTGAGACTTAATTAAAGTTTTGACTATAACTATATGGTTAGTTAAATAAAATCCTTGTAATTTAATTGATAAAATTAATGGATTGAATTTAGTTTAATAATTATGTGAAAAGTCTTAATAAATTAATGGGATGTGTGATAAATACTAAATCAGAATAATTACTTAAGTAATTTATTATGTACTTATCTCCTAGAAGATAATCTTTTCATGTTAATTGTTAAGCATTGTTATATGCCATGGATTGTATGGGTAGCTCCTAAATTAATTCATTATAATTAATTATCATTAAGATTAAGTTAGTATTATGTTATATTGAAGTTATATTGGCAATAATGTAATTCATTTATTAGTATTAAATGGAACATGGCTATTCCTAGCTAGGAATCTTCTGATTGAGGACAAAATGCTCTATGTTTAGAATATACCATTAAATATTTTATTAACATATTCTTATCCTTAAATGATAAAAGAGATTGTGAACTTATATTATTATAATAAGAATCTATCTTGGAATTAAAGCTTACGTAAGATCTAATCTTTAAGTAAACAATATAATAAATTCTTAGACTAAGATCATGGATTTAAGTTAATGGATAAGATTAAATCTTTAAGAACAAGATTTAATCTAGAATTAACAGAAGTGCCTTAGCCCATGAGATTACATATTTAAGTCTTTGATGCTTGTTTCTTGCTTATTGATATTATCATTTTCCTATCATTCTAGTATAGTGTGTTTCTATGGACTCTCTACTTATCGACTTTGACAGTCTATTTAAGTCATGTAATTGATCGCTTACTTTAACTATTGTTTTGATCTTCAACATCTTATTTCATTATCATTTGTATTTAAGGATGTTGATTTCATGTTTCAAATCCACCTTATACATTTTTAGACTTTATTTAAGGGATATTAAATTGTGCTTTGTTTTGGACTTGTGCACCGAGGTTTTAATGTTGTTCAAAGGACCTAGTTTTATTTGTTTGATTATCTTGTTTGATCAAGTCATGGTTTGGCATGGGGGAATTTTAATAGGTTGTTCAACCCACATGGGGGTCATGGTGATTATTTATTTATGTTTTTTTGAATCCAATGACTTAGAGGTTATGGGATTGGCTTGAATTAACATGTTGAGGGGGTCTAAATGCTTCATTTGGACTCAATCTTGAGCTTGGAGCCATAGAGAAATTCTTCCCAAATTTTTGGCATGGTGGCCAAGGGGAATGTGAGGTAGTTCTGCATAAGGATTTTTAAGGATTGAAACTATAGTTAGATGTATTAATCTGAACATCCATGTAGGAATTGTGGATATTTATCTTGGGTTGTATTTGTATTTATTATTCGACTAGTTTGTGTGAATGCATATGGGATTTTCAGTTTGAAGGCTAGAAGAGTAGATAAAACCTACTATGGTCAACTTATATCAACCAGATAAGTAATGTATTTGAAATTTTGTGCTTTTTTAGAAATGTAACTAAATGGCATAAATGTTAGGTCTTTAGCCACATTTTTGGGTAAAATCGTAACTAGGGCCATCTAGTCAGTTTATTTATTGTGTATTTTTAAACTTGACATCCATGAATGGATCAGTCATGGTATTTTAGAGTACTTGCAATATTTTATTATTGATTTTTGGTTTTTTTTTGAGGTTTTGGGTGTTGTTACTCATTGCATTTATATTGAGGGTGTTTATTCCACTACGAGGTCATTGTTTAGAAACTATGGCTTGGATTAAAATGATAGTGTATATTTATTTAATTTATGTTTTGGTTGAATCCATTGAGAAGCCATTGTATGTTATGGCTCGATTCAATGGACTATGTGTGTTTATGTTAGATTATTTATTTATCATGTTTGCTAGTCTTTTAGCTAGTTATTTTATCCTTTTGTTAGTTTGTCCTATGTAAGGATTTATCCCACATTACTTAATTAGGCTAGTTATTTTTTTTGCCTTGCCAACTTATTCAAGGGATTCATATTGTACTAGCATCTAATTCTAAATAACATTTGATTTGCCTTGTTTTGCATCTCATTTATTTGTAGCTTCTTTATGTGATGTTTTTATTGTTAACACTTTAAAATATTGGGTTGGAATGAATTTACCATTCCTAACATGGTATCAAAGCACACTCCCTCTTGGTGGCATCTAATTTTACTTGATCATCCTCTTACAAGGTGAAAAAAAAATAGTAATCCACTATTTCTCCTCTTAATATGGCCATTCACTTACATGCACATTGAGGTCACTGGCAAAGTTATTTTTCTTTTTGGTTGAATTTTTTAAATCTGTGGTTTGATTCTAGTTCTAAAGAGTGGTTAGAAACTTACCTTTAATTCCTTTTTGGTCAATAAATTTTTTTTCTAGTATTTTATTGTTTTAAACACATTTATGAGAATTCGTAAAGCCTCTAACTTTTGAATCGTAACTTAGATTTGAGTTTTTTTTTTTTTAAGTGTATGGTTTTCAATTTCTATCCATTGGTGTTATTAATTTTTAAATAATCACTAATTTTATAAAGTTTCAAAATTGGGAGGTCCTTAATACAATCTTTTGGGGGTTGTCTCAGTGTTGATTTGTGCAACCTTTTGCATTCTTTTTGCTCTTTGGTGATTCACTATCATGGATTCTACTTCTAACATTGACCATTATGAGCCTTTGACTACACACAATGAACATATATAGAGAATTTTAATGTAAATAATCATAAAATGCAAAATATTATGGTCCCTAATGAATGAAAATCAACCATAGTTTACATGAAAGATTGAAAAAAATTAGCACCAATGTAAGTTCAAAGAATCTATGGGTTTGATAGGGACTTATGTGAGTGATAGTTTATTGTTTCATTTGTATAAGTGTGATACTCCATTTAAAATATGGGATAAGTTAAAGGGTTTACTTGGGAAATTAGATCACTTGAGAGCCATGTAGCTTGAAGTGGATCTTACTTCACTCAATCCGAAGACTTTTCCTCTATTGTAGAATAACTCACTATGTTTAAGAATTATTTGACATAATTAAAGGGGAGTGGATGAGATAAAAAAGATGAAGAGTGTGTGTACTTGATTTTATCTAAGTTGAGTGGTCCATTCCAAATCTTTACTTATACCTTTTTCTCTAGCATGGACGCCTTAGGTGCCACATTCAAAATGCTTGATTTAGAGTTATTTTGTGAGAGACTTACTAGGGAGGAATCCAAATTATCTCACCTTGAGTCTTACACCTCTCAAAAAACATTAGTAGCATCACATCCTAAGAATAAGGAAAAAATAAAGAGTTAAAAGAATATCACTCCTCCTCCATCTCAAAATTCACCTAAGCCCAATACCAACACATCTAAACCCAAATCATCTTCCAAATACAAGAATAAGTCTAACCTATCTTGTTCCTATTTTGGGGGGATTGGTCATGAAGAGTTTAGGTGTTTTAAGAGAATGCAATCCTTAGAGGATGTCATCAGGAAATACAATATTTCTATCTCCACTCCTCCATATTATGAGCATGGGAAAGCACTTAATGTTGTTAGGAGGTCGCAATCACCTATTTTAGATAGTTGGGTTCTAGATTTTGGTGCTTCACACCACATGAATTCTTTTAAAGAGTCATTTATATCTCTTGGTTTGATTTTTACTTCCAACATTATGGTTGGAGATTATTTCTTTATTTATGTTAAGGGAAAGGGTGACATATATTTATATGGTGGCTACATCAATGATATATTATTTTCTCTAGACATTACCACCAATCTTCTTTTAATTTATCATATTTTCCATTTTGCTCAAGGTAAGATAATGACTTTCACACCATGGGGTGCTAAAGTTCAAGCTTTATTAGATCCACACACACTTATTGCATAGGGTGTTATTTATCATAGTTCTTGACTCTATTAGTTTGAGTTTTTTTATGATACTCTTCCTCTAGGGATATGTTTAGTCTCTCATGCATATTTTGAAATTAGGCTTTGGCATGATATATTTAGATATCTCAATTATAGATATTTAAAAGAGTTGAAAACTCACTGGTTGGTAGAGGTTCTTCCTATATTTTCATGTCTGGATGGAATTTATCCTAGTTTTGCATTATGGAAAAAACACTAAGATTCATTTCTTAAGGGTATGTCTATGAGAGTTTCTTCACCGCTTGATCTTGTGCATTATGATTTGATAGTATTTCCTGCTCCTTATTTTAACAAAGTTAAGTATGCACATACTTATATTAATAATTTATTAAGGCATACTTGGGTTTATTTTATCAAGTACAAGATTGATGTCTTTAATCACTTCAAAGTATTTAAGGCTTTGGTCAATAAATAGTCTTATAGTTACATCAAGAAGCTTTATATAGATAATGGGGAAGTACTTCAATCAAGAGTTCTCTGATTTTTTGGTAGCTCATGGTATTGTTCACCAGAATTCTATTACACATACTCCATAGCATAATTGATTAGTAGAATGAAAAAATTTAATTTTGAAGGAGATGGCTAACTTCATGATGCATTCATGGGATTTACCTCCTATCTATTAGGCAATTAATTGTGTGAACTACATTCAGAACCATACACCACATAGAGAACTTAAGCATTTGACTCTGAAGGAGGCTTGATCTAGAACCAATCCTAATGTCTCATTTTTTCAAGTCTTTGGGAGCCTTGTTTGGGTGTTTGTACCAAAGAAAAAAAGGAAATCATTGGATAAGAATAACAAACCTTTGGTTTTATGAGGGTATTATGAGGACATGAAATTTTATCATCTTTTAGTCCTAACACTCATGATGTTCATTAAAAAACACATGTATAATTTGATGAGAACTTCACATCTCATGACTCTTCATCTTCTTCTATGACTTCTTTTTATTTTGATGATTCATCACCTCCTCTTGAGTATTCATTCTTTGAGGACCCAATTTAGGATATTCTTGAGAAGGTTATCATGGTTGAGGATCCTATTCACACTAATGTTTCCACTATTCCTAGGTGGGATCATAATATAGTTTCTAAGGTATCACCTTTCATACATGATATTCAACTCACTCAACATCATTGTGCACATTCTACATGTATTTTACTTTTGTGTTAGGCATTCTCTAGAGATCCATAGTCTTTTTCATAGGCTCATGGGATACAAGAGTGGGATGATGTGATGATAGATGAGTATTATTGATTGATTAAGAATCACACTTAGAATTTGATCACTCTTCCTAAGTGAATAAAGTTGTTTAGGTACAAGTGGATTTATCGCACTAAGTATGAAGTTGATGGGTCCATTGATAAGTATAAGGCATGTCTTGTTATAAATGAATTCTTGAAAGTCAAAGATATTAAATACTCTAAGAATTTTGTGTCTATTAACAAGATGGACTATGTTTGCCTTTTACTTTCTCTTGCTACAACATAGGGTTGTCTTGTGTATCATATGGATATTAAGAGTGCCTTCTTGCATGGAAATTTTCATGAATAAATCTATATGGATCAACCTGTTAGGTTTTTTCATGATTATTATCTTGTTTTTCAACTTAGGAGGCTTATTTATGATCTCAAATTGGCCCCTTGAGCTTGGTATGAGAAGATGGATTCATATATTCTCTCTACTATATTTTTTTGCTACCACTCCAATTATAAAGTGTATGTTTAGTATATTAGGGAGGAAATTATTATATTGATATTATATGTTGATGACTTACTTATCATAGGTAACTCCTCTTCCAATCTTCAAGCTTTTTAGCATATAATTTTAACATAGTTCAACATGACAGATCTTGGTCTTTTGTATTTCTTCCTTGGTTTATATATTTCATAGTTAGATATATACATTTATCTAATTCAACATAAGTACACGCTTGATCTTCTTTAATGTTTTGGCATGGCTTATTATAACCCAAGTCCTCCTTTTTAGTCTAGAGTGACTCTCACTTCTACATGTACTACTCTACTTTGTGATCCTACATTCCATAAGTAGATGGTTAAGATTCTTATGTATTTAACCCATACTCACCTTGACATTTCATATGTAGTTGGGCTTGTATCTAGGTTCGTACATGCCCCTCATGATAGTCATTAGTAGGATGATAAGAGGATTTTACAATATCTATGAGGCACTAATAATTTTGGATTACACTATTCAGTTGGTTGGGTACAATGATTTAGATTGGGCAGGTTCTCTTGATGATAGGCATTCCACTTCTAGTTGTTTCTTTTATCTTAATTCTTCACCTATTACTTGGTTGTGTAAGAAGCAATATTCTACTACACTGTCATCTATAGAGGTTGAGTACAGGGTAGTAGTTATAGTGAGTCAATAGATTTTTTCACTTCATCAGTTATTGAAAGAGTCTAGATTCACACAAGAATCACCTACTATACTTTAGTGAGACAACCAAAATGTAATTCACACATCTCACAACCCAATTAAGCACCAACAAACCAAACACATTGAGTTACATATACACTTCATTCATTATCACATTCATCATGGAGTTCTTATCTTAGTGTATATTCTAACTCAGTAGCAGGTTACAAACATCTTCATGAAGCCTTTTACATCACCTCATTTCCTTGAGTTGCATGGTATGCTTTGGGTTTCATAAGTTATCCTTGGGGTTGTTCATGAGGACATCTTCCTTCTTATTTTCATGGATAAATAATGTACATGAGTACCTTATTAGGCTTAGTTTTTGAGGCTCATACTATGGATATACCACTATTTCTTTTTTGGCTATTTTTAGCCCCTAGCTTCACTTGAGGTGGGGTGTTTGAGAATGTATCTCTCATTTTTTCTAGTTTATTAGCTAGTTATTTCATCATTTTTCTAGTTTGTCCTATGTGAGTATTTATCCCACATTGCTTAGTTAAGTTAGTTCTTTATTTTGCCTTGCCTACTTATGCAAGGGCTTCTTATTATACTAGTATCTAATTCTAAAAAAAAAAAATTGAATTGCCTTATTTTGCATCTCATTTGTCTACAAATTCTTTGTGTGATGGTTTTTTGTTAAAACTTTGGAATATTGGGTTGGAATGACTTTACCATTCATTACAGTTTATGTGTTTTATTTATAAACCTGTAGTTGGGGTTTTTATTGACTATGTATGTTTTATTTTAGTCAAAACCCTAGACTGAGTTGATTTTGGTATTATTAAATCCATTACGGATTTATTTTTAATGTTTATTTGTTTACATGGCTCAGCTTTATTTATTTTTTGAGCTGTTCATTTTATTTTGGAGGCCATATGACTCGACTATGTTATATGTGAACTAAGGTTTTGGTTTGGTTTGTTATTATATAAACCCTAACCTGGTATAGTCAAGGTTAAGAAATAAATTTAAAGAGTAAAATAACAATAATAAAAATCTTGATAGTTATTTTGAACCATGGCCAAAATGGGGGTAAGGATGATAGGGAATCCCCATAGGGGTTTGAAATGTTTGTAAAGGTTTTTAAGTAATAATATATTACTATTGTTATTTTATTTGTTTGCATGATTATTTGAATTTTGTGGAATTATTTGGTCATTATTAGTTAACCTAGGTCTATGAAATCATGTTGGAAATAATTGGATAAATTCTAAAAATGATAATATAAATTATTATTTTTTCATGATTACATTGACGTATTTTGGGGTCAATGATTTGTTGATTATTTTATTTATTTTGATTTTGTAAATCATTGTTATTGATCTTTGAGTTTTTTATGATTAGTAAAGGTCATTTCAGTCCTTAAGGTTACTTGAAGTTTTATTTAAGTTTTTTTATTAATTCTTAATTGGTTGAGTTTGTTTCCTTCTTTTTACGAGTTTTATTTTACTCATAAACATATATTAAATTAGTATGTGAAGACAACTACCACATAGGTTGATAGATTTACAAGCCATATTATAATTTGTAATAGAATATGGCCCATAAATCGATAAGCTTGAATACCAATGATTTATATTCTTAATTAGGTACCAAGTTAATGGATCTTGGTGGTTTGGTATATGTGTTTCATTCTCTTTATATTAGTCATTTGTTTGAATATTATTGATCTCAATTTGTTTCATAATCCTTTCTCCATTGGTTATCTATTTCCTAATCCATATCTAACTGATGGTTAGGGTGGGCTAGGGCCCCTTATGGTTGGTCTCATTGGGATTAACAAAGTATGATTAGATTTATTCAATTATGTGCAATGATTGGATTCTTTTTTTCTTCAAGTTATGATAGTTATCTTAAAATGAAATGAAGTTGTTATGTAATACTTATGGTTATAATTCATGTTATGCATTATAGTTATATTTAATACAAAGTTATGTAACATAGACATGTATATTTGATTCATGAAAATAAGATTAATTGTTCATTTTATTATTTGAATAATCTAGCATTACTAGTTTAATATTAATGTGTAATTGTTCATAAATACTTTGATAGATGAACATAGTTAAGAGTTATTTATTCTAACTAATACCTATCACTTAATTGGATTAAGTAGTTGAGAATTTATTTGAATCATGTGGCATCTTGAGTTGTTAAATAACATTGGTTTTATGTTGACTCATTATAAGTAATGGTATTCATGTCTTTTGGTTGTACTTGTAAATCATTGGTATAGTGATTGAGAAATTACTTAGTACTTGAATATACAAATACTAGAGTTTGAACTTAGATGTAAAATATAGCTTGAGTATGGCCTGCTTATTTTCTTGATTAAATTATATGAAATTGAAACATAACATTAATGTGTTAAAGTTTCTTGTATGACTCTTTATAATCATAATCTTGTATAAGCTAGATGACAGTATTCATTGGATATGTTTACTTTTGATATCTATTATGTTGTGGTAATTTAGGTGAAGTTTAAATTTATATTTAGTGGACTTTTAAAATCTCTATACATATTATGAATCATATTTGATACATGGATTAACTAATGAAAGTGTTGAGACTTCATTATAGTTTGAACTATAACTATATGGTTAGTTAAATGAAATCATTTTAATTTAATTAGTAAAATTAATGGATAGAGTTTAGTTTAATACCTTTGTGAAAGTTATAATAACTTAATGGAATGTGTGATAAAGACTAAACTAGAATAATTACTTAAGTAATTTAATATGTACTTATCTCTTAGAAGATAATATTTTCATGTTAACTATTAAGCATTGTTACATGTCATGGACCGTATGGGCAGCTCCTAAATTAATTCAGTATAATTAATTATCATTAAGATTAATATGGTTCCATTTTATGTTGAAGTTATAGTGGAAACAATGTACTTCATTTGTTATTAGTAAAAAGAACATAGATATTCTTAGCTAAGTATCTTGTGACTTAGGAACAAATGCTCTATGTTTGGAAGAGAACATTTAATATTTTATTGATGGGTTCTTATCCTTAAATGACAAAAGAGGTTTTGAACTTATATTATTATAATAATAATCTAGCTTGGAATTAAATCTTAAGTAATATATAATAGTTAAAGTAAGCAAAATAATAAATTCTTAGACTAAGATCAAGGAGTTAAGTTAATGGATAAATCTTTAAGAATAAGATTTAATCTAGACTTAACATAAGTGCCTTAGCCCATGAGACCTTTAATGTGTATCAATTTGGTTAACTCACAAGGAATTTATGTCAATAATAATGGAATGGTAAATTTAACCTAAGTCTTTATAGAATCCTTAGGAAAGCTTGTCATCAACTTGTACCCTGCTTGTAAATGGTGAGATGATCCTAAACAAAACTTAAGCATGGTTTTTAAAACATCCATAAAATCTTGTATACTACCTATATAAATTGTGTCAAACCTATTACATTAGTTGACTATGTAATGAAAAGGTGTTCAAATGATTTGCATTACTTTGGAAATAGTCATTTTCCTTTGATCTTTTTTTGTTTGTGATTTGGTAAATCATACTTAACCAAGCTTAGTATGATATTTCTTGTGTTGAATCTAATCTTAATCTACCAATGTTTGTTGAACTTTGATAACACTACCCTTGAGGTAATGGCTATTTTATAGCTTTTATAGGTACTCAACCAAAGGCATAAGTCAATAACGACTCCGTTATAAGGCTACATCATAGTATGAGGATAGACATGAGTGGGTAAGACCACATTGACCCACTTCTATCTAAATACTAGGTGATTAACTTAATTTCTAAATAATTTGTTGATGTCTTACGTACTTTATTTAGTTCTTGTGTTGGTTGTAACACAGTTACAGATCTCACTACATGTTTTTGTGCTAAACTCTAGGTGAACTTTATTTCATTATTTTGTTCATATTATGTGTTTTAAAATAATGTGTTTATGACAATTAGTTATAAAAATTAATGGATCATAGGTGTAATTATCCCTAATTTTTAATTACATAATAAAGTCATAGATAGACAGTCAACGAGAAAAGATATGTATCATGATCTCTTTATTAATTTATATATTTAGCATATGCCACTTGTCAAGGAATAAGAATCAATATAAATCCTTTACATTCAGGAGTATAATTGAATGTCATATCTTAATATATGAATTACATTTCAAATTTTTATTTAAATTTAATTAAAGTCATCACCTTAATTAAAATTAGGGTAAAATAGTGGGAAAATGGCATCACTTATAGGTATACTAGTGTTGGCAAAACAATCAAAGTATGAATAAAACTTAAATTGAGTGTTTCATCCTTACTTTCCTAGGTAATTCAAGGTATGTGCTTCAATTTATTATTGCTTTTACTTTGATGCACACATGCAATCACATAGCATCCACATAAAAACATAGAGGCATCATGTATACATATAATTTTGGTACAATG